>WAAG01064957.1:862-84655 GCA_013390105.1 Tichodroma muraria | reverse complement strand
AAAAAAAAAAACCACACCAAAAAAAACCCCACTGTGAGGGAGGAGTGGGGATGGAGAGGAGGGCGGTTGGACTGGCCAGCAAGGGCAGGAGCTTAGCTTGCTCAATCACATTGTCTAACCACACCCTTGGACAAACACGGTCTCTCTGGCTGCCAGAAATCATCCCTCAGCCTTTCACTGTAAAGGCAGCAGAGCCCTTCTGAGAAGCAGTGGGCACATGGGCTGACTGGAAGCAGGGGATGCCAAAGTGAAACTCTGCCTTGCTTTGGCACCAGTGCACGGCTGTGTGCGCAAACGTGATTTTACCCAGATTTCCTTTCCAGACTCTTACGATGAGCCGTGGCTGTGTTGCAGCTTCAGGGACTGGGCGTCAAACCCAACGGCCTGGATGAGCCAGAGGTGTGAAGGTGAAATCTCTCCCAAATTTGCCATTGCTCTGTAGGTGTTACAAAGGTGAGAAGTATATAGTAGAGAAGGTTAACAACCTGATGTAGTAGAGAATGTAATTTATTCTAGAATTGATAGTTAGATATTTCCCATCAAAACTGGAGTGCTTTATATTATGGAAATAATGCCAAAGTCTGAAGACTAAATTATGTTCACCCTGTAAAAAATGCAACATTTTGTGTTGTTTCCTAGGGGATATTTTGACAAGGGTTATGTTCAGTGACAGCAAATAGGAGTAGACAGGGTCATCCACTGAGCTGATCAGTCACAAGTCTGAGAAAGTGCTGTTGAATCTTTGACAGCCTCTCCATGTCAGGAATTGGTTGACTTGAGTGCAAGCTAGGGAAGAGTCTAAGGGAAGGCTTCAGGACTGATCTAACCGGTTGCAAATGTGGTGTTACTGTAGTTGTTATAAGGGCTTCCTTTGTATCCAGAAAGTACAGCTTGTGTCCTTACATTTTGATAACATGCTGCTTAAGAAAATGAGTGAGCTGGGATTTTGCCAATGTGAGCAGGCTTATTTTCTTGATAAGCTCCTAGAAGCAGTAACTGCATAAAAAAGAGAAAAACAGGAAAAGTTTATAGCAGAAGAAAGTTTTTGCTCCATTCACATGTTGTTGAGGAATTTCTGAAAACTTTATTCTGCAATTTCACTTATTTTTATTACTTTACAAAGCTTGCATTGCATTGTGTTCCCTTTGAGACCAGTATAAACCCACTCTTAAGTGCTCTGGTGCCCATTTTATGGGAGGCAGACCCATCAGCGGGGCAGCCTGAGGTTAGTATTTTCAGCAGGGATGTTGCTTATTGGGGACGGGTGGCAACAGTAGATGGAAATTGCAGAATAATTCAGGTGAGCTTAAATATGTAGGTCGAGGTGCCTGTACTTTGGTACTGGGGGCCCAGCAGGAGTGGACTTTTCCACATGAGATGTATAGGAACAGCAGTTAACCTGTTACCAGCTGTCTTGGAGGACTTTTTGGTTGTGATGGTGGTGTGTGGGAATGGTGGGTGCCAGGAACAGGCTCCCACTGCCACAGCAAATTACCTGGCTTGCAGCCTGCTCCTAGCCCTTTACAAGAGGTACCCTGGGGCAAGGGAGCAGCCAAAAAAGTGGGAGATGGAGTTATTCTGGCAGCATGACTTTCCCTTGGCTGGATGGTGACCCAAGAGATCTGCGGGTGGGTGGGAACTTATTCTGGTACCTCTGTGTGTGCTGCAAACAAAACTTCTGTATTTTATGTTCCGCCTAAGTCTGATGCTTCCAGCACATCCACATGTGTAGGTTTGGTGGGGCGAGTGGGCATGGGCGAGCTGGGTGGCTCCCCATCACCGAAGTAAGGTCTCATAGCCTGCCAGAGGGAGGACTTGGCGGGGATAAGGATTAGCTGTGGAGTTCTTGTTTGGTTTAGCATTTTGAACTGAATGGTTTCTGTCAGCTCCTCCCTTCAGAGTGTTCAAAACTTTGTACTTCTGCAATGCCTGCCATGAAAAGTCCTTCAAAGGTTTTGCAGACATTTAAGTCCTTCTCCCACAAATGCTGGCAGGCAGGAAGGAGTGTGACCATGTTTCTGTAAATAAGGAGTCCTGTGTGCATAGCCACTTGCTGGGAGTTGTATGCAAACAAGGCAAGAACTTCTCCCGGACTTACTTCTTGTTCCTGGGTTTTTCATGCAGGACCTTCTCCTCCAGCAGTTCCTCTTGGCTGGCCCACTTATGCCAACTGGGCACAGCCGTATGGGTGTGCTGGCTTTTGAAATACAAGGTATTTTCCTTCCTTGCACAGTTGACAAGCCATGTTGCAAGTAGCGGACCTTTTGTGGCAGTCTTGCTATCCCCACCCTGTTCAGCGTGCGCTGAGATGGAGGATGCTTGGAGGAAATGCTTTCTGTTCACTCTGTGCTGTGTATTAATCATAAGTGGCGATGTCTCAGTAGCTAACAAATTAGATGCATCCTCCTTCTACTTCCTCCATGGTTCCTGGAATAGCCTCTGAATGGTGTCTTGTCTCAAACTGCAGTAAATCAGCCCCGAACAAAGGCGTTATGAACAGGACTACCCACAGATGTCATGGGAAGAAACGAAAAATTGCAAGGCTTTACTTTTGTGCTATTGTCACAGAACTTCTTCTTTTTCTCTTTTCTTCGTAAATGATTCAAAGCTCTAAGGAGGGTAACATCCTCTTTTTAAAACCTGCTGTCAAAACAGAAAGGAAATGTACAATGCAAACAAAAAACCAAATTCTGTTTAGGTAACAATGACCTGTCTAAGTTGTCCACGGTGTGTGGTCCACAGAGCCAAAGTAGCTTCTGTTTAATTTATAATATGTACGTGCTCTGCAGAGTGCATCAGGAAAAAGAAGAAAAAAAAAAAAGACCCTTCTGGAAGAGGGGGGATTAGAAGCAAACTGACAGACTGTTTATTACGCAGCGTATAACTTACCAAATGGCTTCATTTTTCTTAGTGGTCCAGACTTGTCACTTCCATTTGGCAAACTCCAACGCTGCAAATTCTGAAAGCAGCTATTATTGGCTTCTGCCTGAACTGTGCTCAGCTCATATAAATTTGGTGTCTGATCTTTTATATTGAGATTAATAAATATTTATTTAAGCAGACCAAATATTGCCAGGCCTTTCCTACAAAATGTGAATTTGAATGCAGTGCAAGATTTTCAGGTAAGCATGTGATTGCTTAAATATGTATAATTTAGCTTCACACATTTATACCTTCTTTGTCCTGCCTCAGTACCCCTCTGTTCTGCAGTGCTATATGTAAAATATGTAGCCAAACATATAGGCAGGGACTGTTATTAGATAATCGTGTTGAGAATGTGCAAAACTGGGTGGTTTAACATGGAGGAGAAAAGACAAAGTAACTCTTGTTCAGCATAGTATGTGCCTTTTTCTTAGTTAGGACCATTATTCCGGTATATTAGGTGTATTAAGAGTTTATATTGTCTTCATGCAACTTGGACAATCCTGCTGAGTCGATCTAGAGCCTTCTTTTAATTCAAATTCATCCTCTCATTTTGATTGTTTTCCTACATAGACCAGCCATCACATAGCATGGTGTCATCATTTTACCGAAAAGTATATGTAGAAAAGACTCAGGGTGCTCTTGAAGGGGCATTGTGCTTTTGGGTTCTCTCATGCTCTGTCACTTCCAGTTCTCAGATTTAGGATTGGCTCCCATCGTTTTGTGTGCAGAAGTACCTGGGAAGTAACTGGGGTACTACCTGGCAGCTAACTGTGCAGCTAAGGATGGGGCTTTTTTCCCCCGAGGGTATGTGGTTGCAGGCTGGCAAAATGTCCTGTGAGGGGCCTGCTGCCCCTGTAGCCAGTCAGTCCTGTCTCCTGCAGCCCACCCCAGTGGCTTGTCCAGTCCTCCTCAGCAGAGATGTTACCACTGCTCAGTTTAGAAAAAAGAAGGTATGTGTGAAAGGTATGTGTGTTGGCAGAGAAACAGGGAAAAATAGTCTGGATCTTCGGAGGTCATCGAGTATTGAGCTGCATTTTGCTTACAGTTTAGTTCTGCCTTCCAGGAGGTTACAATTAACCCTCTGCCCTTTGCCATTAACCTCCCAAGGCCATTCCACTTCTTCCTGATGCTTGTTTATTGAGTATGGGCAAATGCAGTGTTGGAGATGCTGTTCCTGGAAAGATGGTGTGCCTCATTCTGTAGGGCACCTCAGGTTGGAGCTTGGGAACGGAGGTTGGAAAGGGAGCACATGCACCATCCTATCTTTCCCAGACTCCAGTCCAGGAGGTATTACACTTTTGTCTCAATGAAGGTTTCAGCAGGTGGTGAATCACATCATTGCTTAATACCTTAAAGCTGAAATTTTCTGCTGCCAGTTTTCAGGCAGCCGTCAGCCTGGTTGATTGATTCATCTGTCCTGCAGAATGGCTGGAGACATTTATATGATTCTTCCCCATGTTACTATCAGAATTAGCAGGGAGATTCAGAGTGTACCGAGCAAATCAGTAATTTGCCATTCTTTTTTTATTTCTTGCTTTTAAGGTGCCTGTCCCATTGCCTGATAAGGGAATTTATCTGTAACACCAGTTTTCTCTGTATTCATAGTTCTCCTCTGTGGTTATCCCCTGTTGCTTGTGAATTTTCAAAGATTTTTCTTTGAAGTCCAGGAAAGCTTTTTTTTAAAAAATGCTCTGAAGAGCTCAGAAAGGCTGAACCTTATGGTCCACATTCATAGGCTATTAAAACTTGTCCCTTATACCTTATGTAGGAAGATTTTATTTTGATCTTCTGCACACCATTCTCCCCTGTATCCGATGATAAGGGAATCATATTTTGCTTTTTCCTTTAGTTTTTTCTAGGGGGAAAAAAAAAGCTAATGAACAACAAAAAAAATAGTCCCCAAAATATCAAGTCAAACAGATTTTTCATTAGATTTGCTTCAGAAAATTGTAGTAGGAACCTAAATGTGTATTGAAATCTCTCAAACATTTTTCAATAGTGGGAGGGATATGGAGCCTTCAGTGATGGCATTCATACTCCTACGCCTTCATCAGTCACCAGTGGAGGGGGAAAAAGAAGCACGCAGCTGTAGATTAAACTCCTCTCTCCTAGTTCCTCTCTCCTAGTTCCTGCAGCTTTAGTCCCACAGGATAGGCTGCTGTTCTGCACTCTAATCACTGGGAGCCTTTTAGGGAGAACGAGACCTCACATTTTGTGTGTACTTAAACACAAATCCACCCTCCAAATTTTCTTGACAAGGTTTCTTTGTGTATTGCAGAGAAACAAAGGGCATAATTCAATTTTTCTGTAGATGCTGCCAATTTTCTTTTTCTATACATGCTACCTTAAAGGCAGATTTAGAGGGAAGGCATTTTGGCATCAGTCGGTGTGAGTCAGCGAACCTTTCCATCGATTTGCAAGTTCTGACAAAACCTGCTTTTCAGACACTGCTTTTGATGCACGCCAGGACTCTGGTAAAGTGGATTTCTTTCTGTCTGGCCATTTCTGTCATTAGAAGAACCTGTTGGGAGAAAGAGGTTTTTCTGTTGCTTCAGGACAAAAATGCAAAACCGGCTTCTTTAATTTGTCCCTGTAGATAACGTGGAAGTTCAAACTGACCCAGAACATTTCTTCCATTTTTATTTCTTCAGTTCTGGGTGAACATTGTGTCTTTGCAGAGCAGGATTTACATAATCTGGATATTAGAACAGATATTAGGTCATTTTTTTAAAATGTGACTTTAAAGAAGAGGAATAATTGAATGTTCTTTCCTCTCTTTTGGAGCTAAAAATATTTATCGCATCTTGGGTGTTTTTTGTTTTGTTTTTGTTTGTTTGTTTTTTAATGAAATCAGAATATTTAATCTTTTGGTTGGGAGCACTCCTGGCATTATTGGAAACAATTTGTTCAAATGCATGTTCAGTCTAGGTCGGAAAAGAGTTTGGTGCAGCATAACAGCTGTTACCTGCCATTTATTCACTGAGTACAGGAGATTGATGTGCTTTATTGAGCCAGCACAGCTCTCGATTGCAATGTCTTTTAAGTTACTTTCCACAGAATTTCATTTAAAATATGCATAACTAATAAAGGAGCTCTTGGAACAGGGTATGTATTTAAAACCCTGCAATAATTTATGTTTCTGGTTGGAATGAAAGCACGTGGCTTGTTTATTATGACCCGTTACTGGCTGCTCCTGTTAAAGGCATTCCCCTAGTGGTGGGTAGGATGTGCAAGACCAGGGAAGCAACTCTGGGAGGAGTGGAAAAAGTTTTAAATTCTGTCCTCCGAGTCCTGATTTCTTTTGCTGATGCTTGTTGTAAAGGGAGGCTGCAGTGTGATTACAGAGGATTTGATTCTGTACAAGTATTTTTATGAGTTTCTGTATGGTTTTGAATTTCTGTTAACTAATGTGCTACTAATGGAGAAACCATCTTTTGCCATTAGGAGAAACTGTATGGATGTTACCTTTTTGTCTTCTGGTATGAATAACAGAATTAGGATAGACTTTCCCCCCTTTTTTCCCCTGTATTTCTGGTTGTGCCGACTGAATACATATTTCTTTTAAAATCCCTTTTGCACTGGAAACATCCATGTTTTGCAACAATTCAGAAACAAATACCCCTGCTCTTGCACTTCTGTGTCTTGGCTGTAATCCTTAGGGACCAGAACGTGGCCTTTCCACCGCTGCAGCTGGGAGCAGCACTGGTAAAGCTAAGCCTGGTATGGAACTCCAGAGCTTCGGAGCAGATGCGTTGGCCATTGCTTGGCTGTCTAGCTGCCCAGCCAGCCCACTCTTAATTCTATCAGTCAAGCTGGAAAATACTTATTGTTTGGGAAAACTACATCTCTGGCCATAATAGCAACTTACATTCCCGTCTCTGACATTTGCTCCCCACACAGGTCTGGTGCCTGGGGTGGCAGTGACTGCCCTGGGCAAGGCTGCTCTGCAGTTCTGGTGTCCATTAAAAGTCGTAGGTAACGTACACAGGGTGGATGCAGGACATGGTGTGCAGTGGCCATGGAGGTGGTAGCAGGCAGAGCACGAGTGCGTATTGTCATGGAGAGCTGTGTGAACCTTTTCACACTGGTTTCTTTTCACTGCATTGTGAATTAAGGGGAAAAAAAGCAAACAAGTAGCAATTCTCCGGCCATGATAGTGTCATGATCATCCCAAGACAGTGCTGTGCTTTCATTTGGTTTTAGGAAGCCTGAGCCCTTGCTGGTGCAGGTGGATTTGAGGAAGTGTGTGGGTTTGAGAGCTGGATTTGGCTTAAAAAACTTGCTATTTTAAATTTAAAGTACTGACCCTCAATAATCAGCTTTTTAGGCTTGTGTTCTTGAACTAATGGAAAGTATAAATTGTTAAAGCAAATTTAAAAGAAGACCAGGACCATGCACATTAGCCAGACACAGTGCTTCTTTCTCTGCTGGCTTTAAAAGCAGTGCTTTCCTTTCCCATGGTAGGGCTGGATTTGTAGCAATTGGCTCCAAGTTTCTATTGTATGCCTTTCAATTTTTAAGCAATTTGTTTTCACCACAAGTCTGTTTGTGGAGCAGCTTGCATGGCAGAGTGGGAGACTTCTTTTATGGAAAGGTATGAGCTGTCATTCCTTTCTACATGCTGTGAGGTATGGAAATATAATTATTGGTGTTTACACAGGAGGAAGTGGAAGCACAGAGCCGTTCTGTGTGAGGCTGGCCAGGACAGCCAGGGGCAGGCCCGGATAAGAAACACCAGCACCCTGTGCCCCTCTCAGGCCCTTGGGAATGGCTTGGCATGTCATGCTGGGCTGGCTGCCTTGGTGGGGAGAGGGAGGCAGGGTGAATACGAAGGTGACAGAGCACATTTGGTCAGAAATTACTATTGTTCAGGATCGGTGGCATAATTTATTTAATGCTTTATTTCAGTTCAGTCTGAGTCCCATTTTCTTTTTGCAAAGGCTCTACAGCGGAAGTTTGTAAATGTGCAAGATTGCATCGTTGCTGCTTCAAACCAAATTTACCCGAACACAAAGGCGCCACCACCCCTGTTTTAAAAATCTGTGTACATAGGGTTTTTCGCGTTCAAACAGTTACTAACTTTAATGCTGAGAAACCTCAGCCTGAAAGGAAACCTTTTTATAGTCGCCATGTGAAGGAATATAAATAGATCTGTAGATTGAAGGGCTCTTTCATCCCCTGTCTAGAGCAGCCAGGACAGCGGCTGCTTGTGCTGTGGGGCTGGTGGGTTTTCAGATTCCTTGGGATCTGCAGAAGCCAATTAAGGGAAAAGTAGTTGGTGCTTTAAAGTACAATGCAGTATACAAGTTTTCAGATGCCTGCTTCCTTCTTCCCCAGCACTTTTTTTTTTGGTGTGTTTAATGAACAAGTCCCACACTTTCAACAAGTCCATCACCATTGTCCTTTTTTTTTAGTGGAAACTGTGACTCATAAAATATTTTAATCCCTGTTATTGAGCATCATTAAAATGAAGATTGTTCCCCAACTGTGTGTTTTTCATTTAAGAGCTCTTCATACTGTGAATGCTCTCTGCATTGAAGAATGACATATAATAAGTTGATGAAATTAGAAGTTTTATAAGACACTGCAGTCATAACTTTTTCTTATGTAAAGTAAAATACTTTGTGATTTTAATTTCTCTTTTGCTTTTATACATCCAGGCACATGTTATTTGACAATATATGAAGCACATTAAACTACTAGTTAAGGTAGAAAAGGGGATGAGAAAAACAAATTACACATTTGAAAAGTAAGATTATCTTTTGAAAAGTGTCTGATGCTTACAAGCAGGTATGACTCAGGGTGAGGAAAATGTATTTCTGGAGGACCGTGGGGATGCTGCTTAGTCCCTCTGCCTAATGTATTCTGGTTTAAAGGGGAGAGATGAGCGTCCAGCTCTTACATATGGTCAGTAGGTGTCGTGTAGGGATCATGGGCTGGGAGGGGTTCTGCGGCTTTGGGGTTTGGTGCCATGTCCCAACCTTTGTCCAGAAGCCTGCTTTTGGGCCCTGCTTTTGGGCACAGGTTTGTGCCCTAGGTCTTGGGATTCCCCGATTTACTGGGAGAGGAGAGTGGTGTGCACATGGCTTGTTAACACCTGCATGCTGTATCTTGGGAAATTTCTTTCACTGTTTCTTCCAGGGGACTACTTAGCATGTGCGTATCTTCCTTCCTTCCTTCCCTTATGGGTCATGTTGCCTAACAATGACAGACATAATAGTGGCCCTAAATTTTTAAGTACAGGTTGTGAAAAAAAGAAAACAAAAAAAGAACCACAAAAAAGGGGAGGGGGAAGAAGGTGCAAATAAAGCAGATGCTTGCAACATCCTGTGCATTTACCCAACACTTAATTTTTAAGGGTTTTTTTTCCTTACCCATAAATGCCTCTTCCCTTGAAGAGAACTTCTGCAGAAGCTGCACACTCACAAGTACTGGACACATCACTGGGAAATGAAGACCATAAAATGCATAACTGCATAAATCTTTCAAGTTAGTAATTAAAAAATGCCAGGCAATTTTTTTTTTTTACCTTTTCATGCACTACCATTTTGCATGCAGCAAGGTTAAGATGGAGAAATTTTTCTTAATTTCTTTTAAAATTGTCTGTGTGGGACTCCTTGGCTCACCATGGCTATAAACTCATAAAGGGTAGAGGTTTAATTTAGAAACCATCCAATTTAAAAGGGAACTAGGCAGGAGGTAGGAAACAATGCCGAGTGGGATGCCTAAATTGCTCAGGATGTTGTAAATAGAGCTGCTGCCTTTTGATCTTGTGAAGGGCCGCAGAGATGCCTTTGCTTTGACCAAAGGATGTTGGAAGCAAGTGGCAAGAAATCACCCACCTTCCATCCTGTTTTCCACGGCTGTTACTTGGCTTAAGGCTGGTGTTATTAAGGAGGTGTAAGGAAGCAGCTCAGACAAGGCTTCCCTTTAGGGTCTTGTTGCCGCTGGAGAATTAGAGAGCGTGTTTGTTTCTGGTCTGTTCAGATGTTTTATGGCAGCCTGTTGTTGCTTGCTGCCTACTCAGGCTGGCTACTGGCTCTCATTAGGTGCAACATCAGGCTGCTGCTTAGGAAGGAAAAAAGAGATGAAAGCTCCCGCATTACTGGAGAGCCTGAATGAAAAGTTAGTATTGAGAGATTGCCCGTATGTTGTGCAGAGAAGAACATAACTTGCATGCAAAGACCTTGCATAGCTGAAGCAGGTAACACCTATGTATATAAATATTTACATATATATAAAATAACAAAATATAATACATGAACAGAATTAATTTTTTAAAGAAATGCTTTCTCTACCCACTCTCCCCTCTCCTTTTTTTTTCTTTTTTTTTAATAAGGATTTAGATGGAGGCAGTGTTTCAAGGATGTAAATTGGCTGAAGCCTGAGAGACAGAGGCACCTCTGGCTTTTGGTGAAGAAATTTAGTGGTGAACAAAGAGCACCCTGTCTCAGCATGCTGCTGCCTGCTGTGCACTGGGGAGGCAGAAGTGGCTTTCTAATGTCACCCATACATACAGCCTTGCCCTGTGTAGAAACTGTGGCCTTCCCACTCTCAGTGGGCCAGTCCTTGCATCTTCAGCCTCCTGTCCCACTGGAGGGGGGAGCACCATCAATAAGCATAAGGACCTTTGCTGCTGGGTGGTTACCTTGCCTTATATCGCAGCAGTTCGAAACCACAGCCTGTGCCTCCTCTGAGGAGCAAAGGCAGCCAATTTTGCTTGAACCAGCTTCAGCTGGGGACAAGTGGCTTCTCAAAATGCACTGCTTGCTGCAATCGTTCAAAGATGCTTTTAATTCTCATAAATTGGAATTGCTGTCTCTTGCCTTCTACAGCACAATGTCAGCGCTGGTAGTTGGACAATTAGTTGTTTGGATGCTTTTTATATACAAGACATTTCCTGCATTATTTAGACAACTGGATATGGGAGAATTAGTTTTTGAAAAAAACATCTCTTCCTGTAGAGATAATATCATGTCTTTACAGCAAATATAGTCAACTGGTTTCTTAAACATTCCTGGTTATTTACAGAAGCAATCTTTTCAAGTATCAGAGAGGTCGTAAACTAGAAGATCTGATGCTAACCTGCATTAAATTCCAGTGAAGCTGGGGACAGAAAATATTTTCAAGAGTTTACTAGAAAGATACATGTTGGATGTGAATAATTACATTCTAATAATAATCATGGTTTTTGCAAGCTACTGTATTTTAACTTGTCTGGGGTCCATTATGGTGTGGTTCATAAACAAGATGAAACTGGCTAATAACATGAAATGTTTCCTACTTTGATCTAATCAGAAGCCTGTCTCGAGCTGGTGGTTTAGATCTTCATCAGAGGGGAGGAAGATGTCGGAAATAAGTCCTTTGGAGTGTTTTTCTCTTGGCAATTAGCCACAGGAGCTCCGTTATTACTTTTCGTCTGGATCAAATGAGGTCAATGGCATGAGCTTCCTGCATGAGATCTTTCTTAGAAGCAGCAGCAGATGGTAATTGTGAACATATCCATCCTGCAGGTCTGTGTCCCGACAGCAGTCATGGGATGCAGTCTAGAACCTCGGAGGCAGGGGTAGGTAAAGTAGACAAAGGACTCTGGGGCCTCTGAGGAAAACAGCAGTTTGACTGTATTGCTCTGCTTTAAGATAAATATTAATAACTTTCAGAAAGTTGTGATGATGGTGGTAAAAGAACAAGACTTCTGTGAATGGGAGGCATGCCCAATTTAGGATTAAGATCATAGTAGCAAGAATCTGAAATTCAACTTCATTTTTACTGCACAATTTGAAGAAAAAGAAAAGTGCTTCTGTGTTGATTAAAAAATGAACGCATTAAAAGCAGTGCCTCCATGTCCGTATGCAAATGTACAAATATAAGCCTTTTTTCCTCTACCTCATGATGAATTCCCACTATGTTTATGAATCAAAAAATTTTTTTTTAGGTCTGTAGTCTTAATGATGAATTTATATATAGGATTATCCCTTGAAGTGTCTGTAGGGGTTCCCATAGCACCAGGGTCCTGACGAGGGATCCTGGTCAGATGAATCACTGTCATCTTCGGCAAATGTATTTGTTCAGTTTTAGCAGTGGTGTAATCCATTGACTTCCATCTCTCTAGAATAAACAGTAGAAATGAGAAAATTGTATATTTGATAATGAGCTATTGATGGAGCAGCTTTAACCCTGCGACCTATCATGCAGTTTCTACTATGCAGTATAATTAAGTTGCCTTGTCAAGTGAGGAAATAGTCTTATTTAAAAATAATACTCAAATATGCAAATACTTTGCATGTTAGTAAACCATGAATTTCATGAGTATGTCTACAAATAATTTGATTTGTTGAGGTGTTTTTTGTGGGTGTTTTGGGTATTTTTGTAGAAGATCCTGATTGAACTTGAGTGAGTCCATCCATTGAGTCCTTCCCTCGCAAATTAAAGAATGTTTAATGACAAGAGTGAGTTAAGTGTTATAACTTTAAGAGCCAGAGGTTTTTAGTTGTGTGGTGCTTTCTGGAGCTGGGACATACTAATCAGAGTTCTCTCCTCACTCCTGTCACTGTCTTCTCTAAATGCAGCTAGAGACAGGCATTTGGATTTGGACTCCACCATATCCTCTAAGTTGGTACATTTCCGTCCAATTAGATTGCGCAAATGGTTTTATTGGCCTTCTCCTGGCTATTATTCCTTCTCTTCCCAAAGAGAGATGTGCCCTGCTGAAGTGGCTCGGGAGAGGATCCTGGAGTTTCTCTTAAATGCAGCAGATGTCCCCTAGGATGCAGGAGAGAATAGCAAAGAAGCAGCTGGGGTTTAACTGAGAGAATTCCTCAGACCTGGCACCCACCCTTGCACCTTGGTACACCCTAACAGGGTTTTTCTGGGCGGAGGCAAAATCGCTTAGTGGGAATACAGTTTCAACTATTTGCATGGTATTTGTGTGGATATTTTTAGAATCTTCTGGGTCCCAGAACTATTCACTTGTGGGGAAATCTGATTTCATTTTGAAAACAGCATTACCTGAACTTGTGGTTGTAGAGGGAGGTTTGGAAAATGTCAACTCTGTGGCTGAACAAAAAGGTGGAAAAACCAGCACACATACACAGAGCAGAGCCCAGAATACTTTCAGGTTTTCGGTCTTTGTGAAATCTGGAGATACAGCATTAGTTTGTGAACCTATGCTTGTGCATGGTTAAGGAATCCTTTGAACAGGTGAACTGGTGTAATGAAATACCATTGAAAAAAGAAAGGCAGAGAAATCCACCAGAGAAGAGAAATGTACAATAATACCTCAGTGAGGCAATAAAATGACTTCAGTCTTTCAATATGTTGATGTTGGTGGCTAAAGATAATCAAACACTTGTTGCTGAGGAGTGTGGTTTTCTGATGAGCTGATTTTAAGAAATGAGGATATGAAATACTTAGAGGATATTGTCTTCTGTCTCTGAAAGGAAAGATACCATCTCACTCATATAGGCTGGTTGAAATTTTAATTAAACTCGAGCCAAAAAGCATTGCTGAATAGACGGAAGCAAATTCATTTAGAGACTGAAGAGACTGAGGGTGAGGGATTTCTATGTGAGAAAGATAAGGAAACATTATTTAATATGTTTATGCTGTGTCTGTAGTCGAAATAGTTCTATGCCAAAATCTTTCCTTAAAAACCAGGTTTCAGTTGGGATGTCCTTGTCAGGGATGTAGGATGCGGAAGAGTCGGAAGGTAGGGAAGGAACACGGTCGCTACAGGAAGGAAAATACTCATGAAGGGGAAAAGAATAATTGTCTCTCCTCCTGTCATGCCTTGTTTTCCTCCTGCTCCCTCAGCTGACTGAGTTGGCAGACGCGTACAAGCAAATGCTCTTTAATTTTTGTTTTGGTAATCCCTCCTCCCCACCCACAGCTTTCTGTCATAGATGGCTCCGGCCTCTGATGGGTACTGTAAGGCAGGCTCTGGGAGGGGAGTACAGCGGCCGGCCCTGGCCAGGCGCAGCGGAGCACAGGATGGAGCGCGGTGGCTGCGGCTCCCAGATAGGCGTTAGAGGGATAACTGACAGCATGCCTGCTCCACTACAAAGAACAACGTTTAGGCATGGTTGCGATGATGTGTTGAAGTAAACTCTGTTATGATTGTGCTGCTACATTCTTGGCAGGCTTACCGTAAACCATAGTGTGCTTTTTGGTGCGTATGTGGCTTTTTNNNNTTTTTTTTTTTTTTCCTTTCGTATGGGTAAGCAGATTAGTTAATGCCGCCTTTCATGAGCCTAGGCTTTCATCCTTAATGCTGGGGTTAAACTGCATTCAAGCTGTCTATAGCCTGTGAAGGTCACACTACCATTTTGATTTCCTCTCCCATGTTATGAGCCTCCTGCAGGAGCGGGTGCAGAGGGGTCATGCAGCCCTGATGCAGAGGCTGAGCCTGACCCCACCTTTCCTGCTCTGCTCGAGGGGTGCCCTTCTACTCTAAATGGTTTTTCAGACTGAGTAGGGCTTTTTTTTTTCCTCAGTACCACCTTTGTCCCCTTCGTTACCTGTATGTCATTAAACACTCAGCTCTAAAGGCACCAACTCAGAAGTAGGACGTGCATTTCTCTCCTCACTTTAAGATCTTGTGGCTTGGCTTTAAAAGGCAGCCAGCTCCCACCTGGTGGCGTGTCTGAGTGAAATTGATTGCCCTGAAATAGGCTTCTGCTCCAAGGTTTTGTTCTCAGGAGGACACTGCTTCCTTCAGCCTATCCATTTTTACATATGCCCAGCCTGGACTAGGCTACCTTTCCTCTTTCCTCCCCTGTCACAGCATCGCTGCTGTCTCACCCACTGGCTGCCTGAGCATCCGCCATCTGGTCCTAAAAACCAAATGAGAGCGGTGTGTTGTTTTAATTATTTTCTACTTGTGTGGTCAGGAGGTTATTTGGTCTGGTGAGCTCTACTTCAGGCCCTCGCTCTCATTAATACCACCTTGCATACATCCTGCACGAGTATAGGAATGGTTGAGTTATCCACTTGTGTGGCCGGCTCTTGATACGACACAGTGGCCAGTATTTACAATTGTAAGAGGAAGCTGTTAGATATGGATTATCCTGTATTTTTCTTCAGTGATGGTAATTACCTACATAAATTTCAATCCCAGGACTGAAGTCACACTATAAATTTACACATAAAAATTCCATTATCCAGAAGTAAATTCGGCTCATTTAGATTTTAAAATTGTATTTATTAAAGAGCCTTTTTTCTGATTTGGAGGAGTCCTGCACAATTCTTTATAAAACCCAACAGGCTTATGAAAAGGTGTAAAACTTGATAGAAGAAGAGAGCAAAATCTACAAATAAAGAAAAATAGTTTTGTCAGCTTCTCAGACAAGGGGTCATTTTTCACTTGAACAGACAAAGCAAACGCAGCTGAACACTGAAGCTGGAAATGCTTCTACAAGATGTTTGGCATGAATTTTAAGTTTTTATGTATCCTTGATAGAGTCCCATGGTAAAGGCAACCCATCAGAAGGTCACAGGCAAACTCCTGCCTCCAAATCTAAACAGATAAATGGCAGATACTTTCGCTGTCTGATTGTTGATACACACTTCACTGCAGCAGCTTGGTATGGTGCAGAAAGAGGGTTGGACAGGGTTTTGTTTCAGTCTGGTTCCCATTGTGTTTCCTGACTTCAGAAAAACAAACCCTAAGGGGATATAGCTGGAGGAAAACAGTGGTAATTAGGGGCACCGTGCACTGAATTTGACTGGGACTGTTGAAGCTGGATCTACTTCCAGCTGCTGCTGCAGTAGAGGCAGCTCCTTTCGTTCATGCTGGGGATCATGAAAGGACTTGTTGCACCTTGAGAGCAAGAATAGCTGCTCACGTTGTCGCAAGATTAAGCTGACATGCCTCCAAGTCACTGCAGGGTTTCTGAGTCGCTGTTTACGGTATGTTTAGCAAAGGCCCTTTCAAAAGGAATAAATCCTCTGGATGTGCCTGTGAGAATTCAGTATTGTCAAATTACTATTTGAAATGGTGGAGATTTCTTTTATCTCTTGGGAAGCTAAATAGCTCAAGTTCCTGGAGCTTCTTTAATGAAGATACCTTAAATTTTTATATTTACTTTCATTTTTTATTTGATAGCAGAGTTCTTCTCAAGTATGCTGTTCATATGCCCCATATTCAGAAATGTGGAAGGGGGGAAAGAAAGTGAAAAGATTGTAACATCATTACATGTAAAAGAGAACGTTCTCCACATCATCAGCATGTTGCAAAGCCCTTGGACATTTTGTGGTTGATGACAGGACATGAAGGAGATTCAGACTTCTGCATATGAGTTAGGCAGCCCGGTTGCGCAGTGAGCTAATACACAGCTACTCCTGTGAGAACTGTGTGAATGGTGTAATGCACAAATCTGTGTTACAAGGAAACTCCAAAACATGTTCTCAGTAAATTAACGAGGAGGTTTAGTGTAGGCTTCAGCATGCATTTGAGAAAAAACCCCACCCATCCAAAAGTGTTTGTGGTTTCTGAGTTCTCTCACACCGCCTCTGCAGATCCCTATGATGCAAACCAGGTTTTGGTGAATTAATCTTCCTTCTGTCCATATGTTCGCCACCTCCCTCAGAAACAGGGCACAGCTGGGGGAGAGGGGCTGTGCCTGAGGGGAACGATGAGTAAAGAGGTGGGGTGTCATGAATAATCGTTATTTCCCACAGAATAATTCAGGTGTGGTTTTGGATAAAAATTCTTGAGTTGATATAAGTCATGTATGTATCATTATGTTAAGGGTCCTCATCTGTGTTTTTGTTTGTTGGTTTGGTCTTTTTGTTGGGGTTTGTTTTAGGGCATTTTTATGTGGTTTCTGTTTGTTTGTTTGTTTGTTTGTTTAAATACTGCAGCTTGAATACATGCTTCCTGTTGTGCAATTTTTCACTGAATTCGGCAGAAACTACCTCCTGCCATTTCCTTTTGAAACTGATATAATTGACAAATCTTTCTCCAATTTTCTCCCACCCGCCTAGTTTTTAACTTTTCCTTTTTTTCTTTGTAAGAGGCTGCATGATATTTAAGTTATCTGAAAAAAATAAAAACCTAAAAAACTAAATCTTAATTTTGAGGTCAGATTTCAGCTCTGAAAATATTGTAGCAACCGTAATTAAAGTTAAATAGTGAAGATTTGAGCATTCAGAAAAAGTAGTAAGGATTATTAATGTTTTTTAATTTGAGAAATATTTATTCCTTGCTACCGTGAAGCATCATTGCTAGATGCACTGCGGTCTGAAATCATGAAGGATGTGCTTGACATGGAACATAGCCTTGAAAATACAGGTTTTATAAGGGGAATATTGGCACGGCACAAACTTTATTAATACTTGTGGTCAGTCTGCTCTAGTGTTTAAAATCCCTGGTTTCCATGTTACTTTGTAAATACAGCTTTACTTAGTTTGCTTGAAGAGTGACCCTTTGTGACTTTTAGATTTGTGCACATTTCTACTTTCACTCAGGCTTTTTTTCTCCTAAGGAAAACTTAGGGACATTGTCTAAGATTTGAGATGAGAAGTGCTGTTTTTGCGTTGTCCAAAGAGAATATGGATGTAATAGTAAGACAGCCCTAAAAGAGGTGTTTTTTTAACCTCTTCAATAAGTAGACATTTGCAAGTCAGTCTTGGCAGGAGATGAGACACTGAAACACCTGACACTTGAATTCATCTCTGTTGAGAAAATACTACATGTTTTGATAGGTAAAGCCTGTCATTAAGGTGCTGTGTTCTGGTTGTAAATACTGTCTGGAGCACAGGTAGGGAGATGGTTTGGCTGTGCTGGTCTCCACTGGAAGACTCCTGCAGTGCTGCTGGCAGCTCCTGCATCGCAACCTGCGGAAGCATGGGTAGGCCAGCTCACTCAAGAGCTAGAGGTTAGTAAGGGCTCATGCCCAGGGCATCTGAAGTGATGTCTGTCACTCTTTACTGCATATAAGTGAATTAACATGCCTGTATTTCTCTGTGTTGTAAGAACACAAGTGAAATTTACTCTTGGTGTTGCAAATCCCAGTTGATGGCAGAATGTTGGGGATACTGTTGTCTTTGCTCTCCCTCAAATATGCTGCTTTCTGTTCTGCTGGAAGATGCCTTCGGTGTAAGGTCAAGCCCACATCTTATCTTTAAGTCCTCCTTCCCTTCAGGGTATCATCAGGCATTCAATTTACAAATCCTCTAAATCTTCTGAGGTGTCTTCCTGTGTGCGTTTTAAAAAGTTTACGTAATCTCAGTGAAGAGCGACTTCTACTAAACTGGCACACCTTGTATTTGATTAAACCTTTGCTTTGTGCTTGAAGGACAGCTTGGCTCGCTTCACTAATCCCTGGGTTTCCCTGTTGGAGACACAACAGTCAGCTAGAGTGATTTTTTTCCCCCCCCCCCCGTCTGATTTATGGTGTGGGGGAAAACGGATTGCAATGTATATGCTGGAGAGGGCAGGTCATGCCCTCTTGTCTCCAGCTGATTGCAAAAAGTAATTTTGGCAGAGCATTTGGTAACATCTGCCATTTGACATGTCAGTGTTTCCTATTTTTCACTTTATTTTGTCTTCTTAGCCAAGCAGTTTATGCCTAGTAATCCTTTCTTTAGAAGCACGGGTCACTTTTGGTACGGTTTTACGTTCTTGAAGCAATCCCTGCATCAGTTCATATCTCAGTATTTACCTGCAGGTACATTCCTTCTGATTGCAAAATTATTTGTTTCTTTCCTCTGTCCCTCTCTCACGGACTCTGCAGGGGGCTGCATCTCCCCAGCATGGTTTTTTTCCCCTATCTTTCTTGTGACTTGGAGATTTCGGCATTTGTCTCTAGTTGAGTTACCAAGTCCTATTCAGGCTGCAGTTTTTGTGTTAGAGGTCTGGGCTTTTATGGGCTAATAAGTGGTGGTGTTAACTGCTCTGATCAGGAGCTGGCCACGGGACGGTGCTTCCCTCACTACTGGCTGAAACCCGAGGTGGAAACTCTGGAGCTTCATTCCTTTAGGTGCAGGAAGTCCATCCTGAACAGTAGAGGCTTTGGGGTCAGTATCCAATTCGTACAGCTCAATCTCACTTAAATGTGTTTTATTTTATGTGGACTGCAATGCCACTCCATTTTGTTGTCCTTTTACAAGGAACTGTCACATGAAGTTTGTGTTGCAGGGCCAGTAGTTTGGCCCACCCCTTCTTCCAGTTTGGCAGTGAAAGAGCTCCTGCATCTTGTCTTATGGTATTGCAAAAGTAAAGCAACTGTGTTTGGTCTCTGCACTGTCTGGTGAAGCGCTGGCCTAGAGGGACTGAAATCCAGGACAATCTACAGTTTTTTTCTATGTTCTGTGTTTTAATATAAGAGGAAGGTAATGGAAATACCATAAAACCAATATGGCTACTTCTGTGCATTGACTTCATAGTTGATATTTGCAGTGATATCCTTTGAAATTCATATTAGAAATTATTTTTTTGCCTCATCTGTAAAATTAGCTTTTGGAAACTAAAATTTGACATGCAGTTAGAAGGAATTTATTCACCACTGAGTAATTTTAAAATTGTGAGTTACATTTTTGATTCTCGTGGCTAAGAACTCTGCTTGTTTTGTGTGTCCAGAGTTGGAGAAGTTTGAGTTTAAAATCTGGATAGGTAATATATCTTAATTCGTGCTCCACTGTTGATGAAAATGTTGATAGCAGTCTATAGTTGTTATTTCCCCCCATAATCTGAAAGAGAGCCTGTTGAGCACATAACTGTATGTATATACAGGCATTTGTAGAGAGATGGTTTCAGACATACGTGCACCTTCTTCTTTGTCAGCTTTTCCTCAACAGTTATGTGGTTCTGTAGCCCATATCCAGTGTCCCAAATTTCTTTCTTTCAACAGGATGTCTCTGCAGGATGGGTCAGCAGCCTGCCCAACATACTCCGGCTCTGGATTTTCCCATGTGTTGCTTTCCCTGCACGATTGCAGGTTATGAAAGCTGAGGCCTTGAAAGAAACACTGTTGCCTCTTTGGCAGTTTGGTACTGGGGAATTGACCTAGAAAACATCTGCCTGCTGCTGGAGATACAAAATAAGCAGAGGCAGCATAGAGGTGCTGTATGAGTTGTTTGGAATTTATCTTTGGTTGGTGCATGGATGGGGGAACCAAAGGGAATAGGTATATATGCTAGCCTGAGGTATGCTTCTCCCCTCCCCACTGGCCGTTTGTCCTCCTTCCTGTGTTATAGTCAGCATTTGGCTGCAGATAAATGTAGGAATATTTCAGTGGAGAGCAGGAGTGCCTCTGCCACCAACAGCCTGCTTTTAGATCAGCTTAAGTGAAGCATGAAACCATAACCGTAAGTTTTAGCATCCCTGGAAGCTTTCCTTCCAAAGGTGTTTATGTAATGAATGAATTAATGGGGGAAGAAAATCCCAGCTGCAAGCAACAATTGTAAACACATGAAATTTAAGCTTGTTGATTTCTGGAAGGCTGTTTGGTATTTTGTTCTATTCATCAGTGGGGGTGGCTAGTTTAAACTGATAGAAAGGACTTGATAAGAGCTAAGGACACATAAAAGAGAGGGGCAAACAATGCATAAATATGCCGCTTCCTGATCCCTCTTTAAAATTTCCATGAATATTTGGGAATTGGTATGTGTTCAGTGACAAGACCTAATTGGTCTTGTCAAGACTAATGTAAATGTGACCCAAAGAACAAAGCGTGTGTGTTGGGGAAGTTCTTTAAAGGTGGATTATTTGTATTCACATTGTAGACAGGTGAGTGCTTTCTACTGATACGCTTCAGTAATGTGAGGTTCCTGTTATCTAGAGGTCCAGACTGTAAAGAATGTAGGAGTTACAGGGGGTTTTACGTCTGATCTGCAGGATATTGTAGATCTCTTGTTTTTACATTGCACTGATAGCATTGTTGGCAAAGGAAGGGCTTTTTTTGGGTATGTTATATTTCTGGGGTTCCCCCTGCCCCTGTTTTTTTAAAACTGATTTTTACTGATCTTGAAAGTGGTGTTTCATCCGACCCTTTAAATGATGGCATTTGGGAGTTAAACTTTATGCACTGTTTTTCGTTCGTCCCTCCAATATTGAGCAGATGTTTCTCAGAGTTAATGTCGCTTCTCAGTTATCTCTGACAGAAGTAGAGTCTGCTCTACATCAGAGAGTTTAGACTAATGCACATTGATCTTGGCAGGGAGAACACAGGCTCCTTGAGCTCACTAGGCAGTACAGGCCTGCAAATTGTTGTATTAACAAGCCAATTAATTAATAAGCAGGAAATTGATGTAAACCCCGAGGTAGTATGTACTGATACTATATTCTTAGGTTTTGAAAAATAGATGTTGCTTTAATACATAACATGAAGCACTCTCCACGCCATTGAGGTCCAAGTAGGGAAAAGCTTTTAATATTTCTTTTCAAACCAAACTCCCTTTGGCAGTTGTCACTGCCAAAAATTGTGCTTTTCCTTCTCTCAGAGCTTTGCATGTTTTTCCAAGGAAGCAAGTGGAGGAGATAAGATCGTTTACCTGCTAAGTGGAGTGGTGTAGTGGGCTGTTTCTCTGCAGCTTAACTAGTTCCTGCCATTTAATAGACCTGTATAGGTTTAATTTTGCTGCATTACAGATGCAGCACAAGCAGCTGCACAGAAGTTTCCCAGTGTGCCAGGGGTGAGCGCCTTTAGATCAGTTGCCCTTTGGGAAGTAGAGTCCATCCCACGCCACAATTGGGACAGGCAGAGGTGTTTCTTTCCTGGCTTGAGACATAGCAATACTTGGGTGGGGGAGAGAGCAAAATACCAGATTTGGTGTTGAGTTAATTTGTTTCTTATCAGTGACTTTGTACAACCCAGGAATGAGTTGGATTGATCTAGTATGGTTTTCATTCAGTAGCTCAAAGTTCCTCTGTGCTATTCGTTTCTTGATAGACACTGTACTTATGTAAGAAGTAACACTCAAGTTACCGCACGTTGAATTAAGACTATTTCTCTGTAAATGGCTTATATGCCCCTGGAAAATTTGATCCTCAGCATTAAGGAAACAAATGTAAATCTCACGCACTTGAGAAATAAATCACCTGAGTCTATAAATGAGGTTCATTTCTACAGTCTTAGTAACTTGGTTTGAAAGAGTTATTGAAAGTTGTGACATTAGCCTTTAGGTTGTTATGTACCTGTCTGAAGGAAATTAACTTTTGTTTGCAGTTGGGTGACCTTTTCAGTGTTTTAACCTGCTATTCCAAAATTTTGTATGTCTAATTTAGTCAAATACTTTTCTAAGGAATAAGGTGTAATTTTTCTCTGAGAAAGAGTGATGTTCAGATGATTACTTTCACCTTTTTTCTCTTTGAAACCAAAGCAAAGTGACAAGGCAGGAAGAGAGGAATGAGAGCACCAGTGTGTTGCAACTGCAGCTCTTCCATCACCTTCCATCGACCACTGCTTGCAAAATGGGTTTGGGTTTTTTTTTTCCTGAAAGGTTTAATGTGGAAAGCCACACTCTTGACACATGCATCTCTCCAAATTGACTCTGCCTTCAAAGCACTGCAGAAATACCACATTCAGAGAGACTTTTTCTCCCCACTCCCCGTCAGGATATCACTTGCTGTGCTTCCTCCCTTTCTCCGTGGTTGTGGTGGTAAATCATAAACTCTAAATCAAAGGCAGGTTTTGATGCAAGGAAGTGCCCAGTGGCGTGCGAGGGGCTTTGGTGTCTCCTGAGGTTAGGTGGGTAAAATCCATCTGTCTGTCCATCTGTGTCCATCCAGGCCCGTGTCTGCTGCTTCCAACTTGTGCCCACAAATTACTTCTTGGGCTGCTCTGTGGAACAGAGCATTGCATTGGCCTGGGTTAAAAAGAAGCATTGCAAATTAAAAAAGCCCCTCAGAGCAAGAAGTGTTGGGGTGAGGAGGAGGAAAGGAACCCCTGACCTGCAGGTGTGCAGAGACCTAACTCCTCTGGCATTACAGTCGGAAGGTGGGCTGGGGTTTCCCAGTCTCCCTTCCCAGGCTGTGCCTAGAGCAGCGAGACAGAGAAGAGTCATCCTAAGTAACTGGGGTTTGAGACAAAGTCAGTCACACAGCAGAAAGATCTTAGATACAAGGTGGCTTTAAGAATTAATTTTGGAGCTGGCCTTGATGAAAAAGGAGCCAAGTTTCTTATTCTGCTGAAATGATGGGGGAATCACCTTACAGTTAACACCAGTGATAAATGTCGGACTGGTTTGTATTAAAAATGCTTTAATCTGATTTGGCCCCATTAATTTTTAAACTAGCAGAGGAGGTCATTAAATCAAAAGTCCCTTTTTTGTTATAAATGCTTGCACCTCTGTGTTCCCTCTGCTTCCAGAGATTCTGCTTCTAATTAAAGTGGCAGTGTGGTTCATGGCTTGTCAAGCAGATTAATGTGCTTTTCAAATCCGGGCTTTTCTTTTCCCCCTTTCCCTATATGGCTTGTCTTCCTGGTGGGTTTTTTTTGGGAGGGGTGTTGCTACTGCACCTGTATACAAAGCCTACAGAAAGATTTTGGCTCTTACTGTTCGGGCTTGGGTGAAGCATCAAAGAGCTGGGGGTAGGGAGGCGAGGAGCTCGAGAGAAATCTGCTCGTCACAGAATGACACATGCAGTCTCGTTTTCCCTTGCATTTGAGTGACGTGTGTTCTTTTTCCGATGGCACAAGGCGTTCGGAGGTTTTGAAACCCGCAGTCCTTCCTGGTTGCGTCCTCCCCTGGATGGGACCATCCCTGCTTGCCTTCTCGTGGCTAAACTCGAAAGTGGCAGGTCACATCCCATCAGTGGTGTGGAATTTGCTGTACCAGGGGCTGAGCTGAACTGGCACCTTGCCAGCAGCCTGAGGGTTGCACTTAATTTGCATATAAATTTACATAGGAGTTTAATTGGAGATAAATGCACATGTTTTTTATTTATAGATCTCTGCAAGTGTATACACAGATTTACTTAAAAAAATTAACCAGAAAACCAACATACCAAGCTCGCCTGCTTTAAAACTGAGTTGGGATTAAGGTAATAAGTGGGGCTCAGATCTCATCACATCGACAAGCCCCTGACAGCTTGTGGCCCCTTTGGCCAGGGGCTTTTCATCTCTGAGGTTCCTGCCAGCCTGCAAGCCCCATCTCCGAAGTGTGCCTTCCTCCATCCCTGCTTCCACTGAAAAGGCATGGAGGGACCGTCTGCCATAAAGCATGCTTGTTTCAGAGCAGCTTTGGAGCGCGCCTCACTCTCCTTCCTTATCTGCAGGCAGCCTGTACTGTTCCTGGATTCTGCGGACATGCAGTTACAAGCTGTAGCCCAAAGACCAAATAAGTGTCTTCCTTCCTCTCTTGTGTGATATACAGCCCCAGTAGGCTCGTGAGCAGCTTGCTGGAAGATAAAATTAATTTTTGAGTAATGCACATTGGAAGGAATAATCTGAATGAGACATGCACGTTACTGGGTTATAAATTAACGATAACTACTGAGGAAAAAAAGATGCGGGCATCACCCAGACCGGCTCTCGCAAACCTTTTCGTGTTCTGTTACAGCGTGACAATAGTCAGGCAGAAATAAAATAAAATAGTGCAGAACAGAATGAAATATAATTATGAAACTTCTCTGTTGTTCTTACAGAATTTGGTGGTCTGACATCAGCTCTAAAAGTGTTTCATTTTGCTCATCTCAGAATACTGACGGAATAAAAAGCTGGCCGGAAATGAATCATGCAATGAATAGAGCGATAGAATTTTTTTTTTTTTCCTAAGTAATTGGGGAGGTGGAATTGAAGAGTTTGAGATGAAAAGGTAAAATGCTTGCAAAGTGTAGGCAGGTGGATTTAATGAAGGAATGCGTAAGCCACTTACGTATGGGTAGAAATTAAATGGCAGAAGTGTGCAACATAATAAGCAGTAGAGAAGTAAATGGAGCACTGCTGTCTTTAACCTTGCTGTGCAGTAGGTTGTCCTGCTTCTCCCATGGCTCCAGCAAGACTTCTGACATGATCCTTTAACCAGGGTAGGGGCAAATGCCACGAACGGAGACGTTTAAGTCGAATGAAAAGGCTGTGTTTGAAACGGTTAAAGGGAATTCTGTTTTCACAGTGAATAATTAAACTGGGAACTGATTGCCTTCTGTGCAGGAACATCCATGTCTCTTTACAAATCAGCCTTCATCCCCTGCAATCCACTGTTCATTAAAATAGACAAACAAAAGCTCACAAGGCATGTTAAGCCATTTTTTCTAAATCAGGTTCCCTGTTTTGTTGGGGTTTTGTGGGTTTTTTAAAGCTCTGTTCTTGGATTTTGTGCTGTCTAAAATGGCTGTGATAACTCCGTGATTTTGTGCACTGAGCTGTTAATGGGCAGCAGAAGCTCTCACTGAGAAATTTAGTATGGCTGAGAATGTGCAGAGGAAAAGGAGGAAGATGAAAACATTGAGTCTGAAAATGCAAGTCTACTTAATGCTTAAATACATAGATTAGAATCTAAATAACATGAAGGCTTTGACAGTGAAATACGCTTTTAAATTTTTTTTGAGTTTATGTTTATGGATTTATCAAGTAAATTACCTTAATCTTCATCAGATCACTGAAAAATGTTCACTCTCAGACAATCCACATATGCATCTGTAATAAGTACATGCAAATCAGTAACAGTATCAACTCTCAGGCTAAACAGAATTTAGTTTGCCAGATCAGAGGTAAAACGAGAGAACAAAGCTGCAGCACAAAACCCGATTTAGGCTGATCTTGCCACTCCTTTCAGGTTTCTGATGCAGGGCTGATGTGCCTGTGTGGGTTAGAGCATCATACAATGTCTGTTAGCCCAATATAGGGTAGGAACTGCAGAAATCTAATGAGCAAAAACTGAACAAAGACTTGCCTTCAGGAGAATTTTTAAAAGTACAATAAAAGTTCCAGCAGCAGCTTTATGAAATATTTCTCTCTGTCATCATGGCCAGTTTGACTCATGTTTGACTACAGATACCTCCCTCCCTTGCACTCTTACTTTTCTTTTAAAAATCTGTGAAGTACTTTCCCCAAACCCTTTTTCTGTCGACTTTGGGGGAGGGGGGGAGTGGGCTGGGTTGGGGAGGGAGCAGGAAAAATTTGGTCTTTCTGAAGCCACCGCTCTGTGTAGCCTAATTTAGGAGCACAAACATTGTCTCTCTGTCGTGTAGCTGACTGGAGTGCGGAGGGGCTGCGCAGAGTGACCCCAGTGAGGAGGGACCCGAGTGTCGCGGGGCTGCGGCTGCTCTGGCTCTCCTGGAGCTCACAGGGAGACGGCGCTGGCCGCTCGCTCCTTTCGTGTCTCCAGATCTTAGCCCGGCAATGCAGGCTTCCTGGGCAGTGCCCATGCACTCTGCCTGTATGGTGTGCCATCCCATCTCAGCACGAGTGAGGCGTGGCAAGACCCTTAGGAAAAAGGATGATCTGTCCTCCTTCTTTGGGAGAAGGAGAGCCAAACAATTCCTTTTGGCGTGCCATCTCTCTCTGTGTCTCAATAGTTATCTTCTGTAGGCAGTCTGGGATGGCTGCCTGCCACCCGCCTGTTTGAATTACGATATAACTGATTTCTTTTCTTCCCCTTTCTTTAAGATCCCAGATCATCTGAAAGCGTCGTCCAAGATGCTTTATGGTTTTGATTTTCAAAGGTGTTTCTTCTTTAGCTTGTGCAGTGCTGTGGTTTGCTGGCACTGTGAGATGCCCCCGTGCTGTCAGGACTGGTTTTGTTCTGCTCTGTGAAATATTGACATTCCCAGTGCTGGCTTTTGCTGGCGTTAGCACGCATAGAAAAAATGCCTGATTAAAGGTTTGCCACATGTTGCTCATCTGCGTGAGTTTTCTTTGTTCTGTGACTTTGGGCAATCCTGTGTATCTGGCAGTATTTCTGGTGTGTGAGAACAGGGTCTGTCTGTCTTTCTTGATTCTCTTGGAAGTGTGTGTGGTTTCTTTAATGTAGTAATTTTATTGAACAATTTTAAATGCAGTTCATACGTGTATATTATATATGTATACTTGTTAAAAAGAAAAAAAAGTAGTAATTCATTCCAGAAGGGGAAAGAAATAAGAAGAACACATTCAAACCAAAATACTGTTTTCCCAAGGGATTTTCATAGCTGTTGAAGTAATTCTTTCTTTGTGTTTTCCCTCTGTGTAACATACATTGCCTTCTTTCTTTTTACTCCAAAACGTAAATTGCTGCCATTATGTTCTGTATTCCATGAGATTCTTGAAACATTTTTCTCAACTTAAATGCTAAGAGCCCCATAGCCTCTCAAGCCTACCAGAAATTGTGACTATTTTCCCCAACATTTTTAGTCATTATTTTCAGATGCAGTCATTTTTTGGCTTTATTTGATCTAAGTACATTATAGCAACATTAACCATGTAGTGAATTTACCATCACAGAAGCTTACTGAGAATGGATAAATTTGATAATAATTTTAAAAATTACCCACAGCTGCTCCCTGTCACTTGATGACTTTAGAAATTGCCTGATAAAAGTTCTGCAGTCTTTTAATTTCTTCAGGCAGAAATTTTGGTCTTGAAAATTTGTAAAATTCTACTAAGAGCTATTAATCAATCAGTGTTTTGGAAGACAGATGTAAAGGATCACTCCAGACTGGTATTTTATGTCTACTGGAAAAAAAAAAACAAACAAGCCCCTGTGCTAAAAAATAAATATTTCGAAGCGTTTCTAGACGTGAGCATCATGTTGCAGCTCTGAGGAAAGTACAGCTGGAGTGATAAGAGAAGCAGCTGTGCTGAAAGGAAAATGAAGTGGAAAGGTTTAGCTTCATTAATCAGGGTGAAAGGGTTTTTTTGGACTTGAAAGACACAGTTGACCGCTTTCAGGTTGAGTGAAAAGTAGTCATCTACAGAGTATATCTCTTTGGGAATGGAAGAATAATCTCAAGTATATGTGTCACAGATGCAATGATGTGAATATTTGAAACAAGTTTTGTAGAAAACAAAACCAAAAAAATTCAAAGTGTATAAAGTATGCGTGATTTTTAAGGGGTCCCTTTCAGCTGGATATATTGTACAATTCTGTGATCCCCAAGGTTTTTCTAGTAATAAATTGATTATATTTGCCCTGCTTGTTTCATGGGCTGCTAAGTAAAGCTAACCCTGTCAAAGAGGGTACATACTGTGGTGCCCCAAATGAGTAACCTTTCTGGTTGGCTGGATCTGGCTGGGGGCCGTAAGCTGCGAATAATTAGATTGTAATTAAAATCTATTTATCACCTTTTCTCTTTCCAACTGATTTAGGCGGTGATGTTAGGTAGATTATTTTGTTCTTCTGGTGTCAAAAATACAATGTGTCACTTGTAAATACTGCAGGCCTTTTAAAATGCTTCCTCCATGCAATGGTAAGAATTCTTTTACAACCCCCCTCCCCCCCCCCAAACCCACAAACATACATACCTAGATACATACATACATATATATGTGTAGATATATCTATCTATCTATAAATATAGATATATTTTTAATACATTTTTCCCCTGTATTTTCTGTTTCACAGGTTAGTTATTAAAGTATTTGTGAAAATCAAGACTAGCCAGTCTTTTCAGAGGAAATATGTTCTCTGCTGGGATTTTCCTCAGCACACGCTGTGATTTGGCATGGGGGACAGCTGCACATCCATGTGAGAGTCCCAGCCTCCAGGCTGTAATGTGGAGTATTGCCACCGCTTCCCAGCCTGCCTCTTGGGATCTCTGATGCTCGTGTCCTACACAGTTACTGACCCCCCAATTTGCTGACAGAAACATTTTAGGTGGGACTCCCCGGGGACCTTCTTATGGTATTGTGCTGTTGCACAAAACTCCTCATGGAAAGTAAAGAAATTTGAGGATTGATTTGTACTCTTTTTAATAAAACAGTGTCTGAAGTTACTGTAGCCTTAGGGGAAATTCAGAATACTTCTGGAAGAACCAGACTGATTCCAGATGTCTTTCCTTTTAACCTGGATCTCTAGCTGACCATGCTTTTCTGGTTAATTCCTCATAATAAGCTACCAAATTTGGTGGATTTTTGAAGAAAGACCTTGAGATGAAATGTATCCTTTTTAGAAATACTTGTCTCTTTCCAGCAAATAGCCTGATATACAGGATAGACTTAAAATAAATTAAAAAAACAAACAAAAAAAACAAGAAGAGTAAAGTCGCAGAAATAAAGCAGGATCCTGGCACCAATTTGCTTTAGAAGTGTAGTTTTGAACAAAGTTTATAGGTCTTGGCTTGTCAGATCTAAGAGTATCTCTTGTGGAACAGCTGAATGAGAGGAAAGATACCATAAAGGGAAATTAGGCCTGAGAAGAAAATGCCAACACTTTTTTTTCCCCCATGCAGACAGCAGTTCTGGATCAGCTAAACAAAAGGGGAAAAATATGCAAGGGACTCAAAAAAGCACTTTTCAACTTCCAGCTCTGGTTTTAATCTTGTGCATCCTTCTGTATTTCCTTGCCAACACCTAGAGGCCTCACAAGTGCTAAAGCGCACGGGATTTCCAGTGGCAGTAATCATATGTAGCAAAGTTCACTTGATGAAGTCACACTTGCCAAGGCAAAAAAAGCTTTAACAACTTCTCCTGAGCTGAGCTCCTCCCTGCCTCTCTTTCTTCCCATGCAGACCTAGGGAACTGCTGCTCTGGGATGTGAACACTGTACAGCCACATGATAGACATCCTCAGGGATCATTAAGGTGCAGTGTGTAGCAATCAGTGTGCTGTCCTGGATAGGTGTGCAGGCTCCTTGGAGCTGCCTGGCTGAGGAGAGAGCTGTCCAGGCTGCCTTCTGCAACGACTTCCGAGTGCAGCATTTGTAACAGGCTGTTTCCTGCCAGTTTGGTTACTAGGCAGATAAAATGCATTTGATATCCTCTTAATTCATTGCTGCTTTTTAAATTTTTTTAAGGTCAGCTTTATTGCTTCCGAGTAGCAGGTGTATAGTAAGAGGAGTATAATTTTTTAGCTTTCTCTGCTTCTCTTCAGCCTGACTTCCTGCTGAACTACTTAAATATAACCATCATATCTGCTTCCTCCGACTTCGTAGCAATATTACATATACTTCTCAGTGAAATCCCCAAGAGGTGAAAATCTCTTTGACATCTGCCTTTGACTTCCAAAGAATCTATCATTTTATACTGTGTATTTTTTGGATGTATATGCCTTCACTTTTAGAAAAGTGAAAAACATCTCCTCCCACCCTCACCCCCAGCCATTAAGGTGACTAATGTGTGTGCGGTGCTTGGTGTGTCTGTGATTTTCTTCTTAATTTTACACCATGTGTAAGGATTTGCAGATGAAGTGTAACAACACAAAATTCGTTGCACTCTACTTTATGGACTTCTGGTTTTGTCTGTCTGTTCTAGCAGTGCCAATGATCATTCAGCAGTAAGATAGTAGAGGATTGTCATAAAAATACGGCAAAATCCCTAAATCGATTCTCAACTTTCCAGGCTCCTCCTTTGTTCTTAACTATGTTGTTTCCACAGTAAGAAATCTCTTTGCATTGCTATTCACGGGAGCAGGAACATTAATCAAATTTGCAGATATGTGTCTACCTCCATCATTTTTCTTGCCACTCCTGTGGCTCCAGCTCCTCTCCTGCATACCTTGCTGCATCTTGAGCATCTTTGTAGCCCATCTGGTTTTCAGGTGCTTGTGCGAAGCAGCCCTCTTGCTGCAGCCATTGTGCCAGGGCTGGAGAGTCCCCAGTCTGCATGAAACCGCAGTTCCTTGCAAGTCCTAGATGGGATCATAAAAAACTTTTCCCAAACATGAAGTGGATTATAGGGGGTGATTTACAGTTCTGTTTACATGTGGGGTTGGGTTGTTGTGCCTGCATTTCCAGACTTGATTGCATTTTAATGACATGTTCCTGTGTCAGGAAGGTTCGATTTCAGCTCAGGTAGGTGTTGCCTGCTCTGGCTTCAGCCTACCAGCAGAGGTGTAAATACATAAAAGAAAGTAAAATGCATGGGGATGCATCAGCATGGGTTTGAGCCTGGGTGAGCAAATGTAATATGAGCTTTCTTGGTACACCCAAAACATGTCATGGTGGTTTGGTAGCTAAAGCTGAAGCCCATGCTGTCACATCCTTGATGCCACTTTTAAGTAAATTTGTTAAAAACCTTTACAAAACCTGACACACATAGTGAGGATCTGTTTCAAAGGTTCTTTTAGTTAGGGGCATGAGATACTACTTGACAGTTGCTTACAGTAAGAGAATTTTTCCATACATCTGGGCCTGAAGGGAGCTCATTCTGTATCTAAAAGGGAAGTCGACTCAGCTGTCAGCCCCTGCATGGATGTAGGACTCAGTCCTCAGGTTAGATTGGAATGATGGTCTGCATTTTCTTACAGGTCAAGTACTTTCTGACATGGAAGGAAAAGAAAGGTTTGTCATGAACTTCTGTTATGAGTTCATTCATGAGTTCTGTCAGGAGTAGCAGCTCTGATGAAATCAGTTTTAGTCCTTCCTTATTTAAAAAAACAGACAAACAAACAAAAACCAAACAACGAAGCCCCGAAGTTGCTGTTTGGGATCAGCTGAAGCAAAGGAACTGAGGACAGAAGGAAAGGAGATCTTGAAACAGGTTATATTCAGCTTCTCTCTGGCTTTGATGGATGCCCTCATTTCCCCAGATTTTTTACTTCTCTCTCCAGTCACACTAACCAGTTGATTCCTGATCTTGCTATCCATCTATTAATATTGTTTAAGGCTGTTAATGCCTAAGCTCTGCTGTTTACCTGTAATGCTGATTTGGGGGGNCTTTTTAGATTATTTGAATATTTTATTCTTGGTAAAAGGAATGGGGAGAGTCTTCTGATTTATAGAAACAAAACTTTACATTTCAGCTAGACATGGTGATTCTTGATTTAAATTCTCATGCAATGATTTAAAAAACCGTTTTCATATACTTAAGGTGAACCTTTGAAAACAGTAAGTTTTTACAGAATGAAGAAGATTTTTAGGTAGTTGGCTGTTTGCTTGTTTGAGTTTTTAGTAAATCATTCCTGGTGAATTTGCAGTGTTTGTTGTTGAATGTCAAATTGCTGTATGACTGCTTGAGATGTGCCTCCCTACATTTCCAGTGTTGCGGAAATGAAATCTGTTTGGACCTGTCATAACTGAAAGATGAATCCTGGTTTTGTTACAAAGGCCTTCAGAATTTCCACAGTGCCTATGGAAAGTGAAAATTTATTGAATTGTGGTAGGTGCTGGAAAGCGGCTAATGAGCTCTGCACACCAATTCTGATGTCACTTGTCACTGTCCTAATCAGTGCACTGAAAACAATACCATGTATCCTCCCTTTTGGGGACCACAATTTGATGAAAACCATTTATTTTATATTTCATTCTAGAATGTTTTCACCTGTGCTACACACACATTATTCAGTTTTGTGTTAGTTGACTTTCTTAGATAATCTTGTACAGAAATTGTCTTGTCACAACAGCTCTGAAACCTTAAAAAAAGTTATGAAAAGTGATGTGACTGTGATAGTTGTTGCAAGATAGAATGGACATCAGTTCCCTTATGTATAGTATTTATGAACTCTACCTTACAGATTTCCTGGTATTTTGATTTAGTTTTCCACTTCATCCAGATTCAAGATTCTCCTCTCTGTAACTGACCTCAGTGCTGTGATGCATTTTAAAGTGGATATCACTGTTGTGGTGGATTTTTTTGTGTGTTCAGTTTATTAAGGACTATCTAAGCACGTGCCCTTTTAGGTGGACTAAGATGCCTCTAATACTTGCACTTTGTCCATGAAGGTGAGTCAGATGATATGGAATATGTCGGAAACATTTGAAAAAGGAGCACTGGTTTTTAAGTACTTGATTTGTAGGATTAGGTCACCTTACTCATAAACTTGGATTAATATTTTAAATAGTGTATTCACCCCTCCTGTTGAGAAGGAAAAGAAAGTTGGACCTTACACAAGCTGAAAGTAAAAAAGCAACAGCTGTAAATTGCATTTAGACAAGTATACACCAAAAAGAAGGTAAAGTTATTGGAAATTTGTGACCTCCATTCATAAAATTGTAAGATCTGTGATTTAGTTTGCAGTTATTTGCAAGGGTACGCCGTTGCAGGTATTGTTTGCAGTTGTGCCGTTGGATTATTTTGGGCTGGACCAAGAGTTCTGTTCTGCAAGATAATGCTGAGATCAGATGAGCTGATGTAATTTCATTGGTTTTGTGGGCTTTCTAGCAATTGCAGGCTTTTCCTCTCTTTGTTTCCTCCTCCTTCCTGGAGGTGTAATGCTGGTAGATGCCTGCCAAGCCTTTGGAAGAAAATCTGGGAAAATTACGACAAAGTGTTAGCTGCTTCACAGACATCTTGAATGTTGTTTTCAGTGGAGACTGGAAGTACCTGAGCTCTGTTAGCAAGGAGTAAAGCTGGTGAAGGGCCTGAGGAGCTGTTGGCCTGTGTGAGGGTTTGGGCCATGCTGAATGCATGAAGCAGCAAGGCAAGGATAAGGGAAGGAAGGGAAGAGGGCATCATGCGTGGGGAGTAGACTAGTATGTTCCCGTAACCCTTCTGCCCTTCACCAGCCGGTTTGTAATCTATCAGCAGATGTCCAGGAAATTGCACAAAGGGATACGATTCTCTAAGGTATCTCTTGCAAGTGATGTAGCTGAACTGAGGGGTGGGAGGAAAGCTGGTGGCCCTTCTTGGCCACCGGGTGCTGTGTGCTGGCCAGCAGCAAGCACAGTGCTGGGGAAGCTGAGCACAGCAGTCCACACGCAGTCAGACCTCATGAATTCAGCTGCTCACAAAGCAACTTGTTTGAGTAACTCAGATTTATGCCTGTGAACACAGTGCGTAAGAGGAATTTTTTACTGGTGTTTCACTTGGTGTGGCAGCTGGGGAAGCTCTTCTGACACCATTATCCTGCCTTTTCCTTGATAGTGAATGGGAGAGTGCCCATGCTTCCAGAGCAGCGCCCAAACCTGATTCTGATAAATGAGTAATTAAACATCCCCACTTGTACTTCTTAAATGCCGCAGCTGGACCCTGTAGGATGCTTGGCTAAAACGGAGACTTGGTGGTGCTGTTTACTAATTGATTTTGCTTTTGAACTCCTTTTATTGCCTATGTGTGGCAGCAGAAATAAGAGGGAGAGTAGGGAAAACAAAGTAACAATCAAGTGAAGCCATTTTTCTCCTCCTTTCTGGGCTGATTCCCCCATACCAGTTTGGACTTCCCTGCGGGGAGGCTCTTCTGTGCATAGGGCAGGTTTTTGTGAGCCTCCCTCCCCGACTGCACGTGCCTCAGTGGGATGGGTGCCCTGCCTCTCCTTGCCCCACACAGCTGGGTTTGGGTGCGGAACAGTGTCAGGGTTCGGCAGTGGGATTGGTTTCTAGCGCTCAGACACAGTGGCCTTTCAGACATGGTGGCCCTTGGCACCACTTGCTGCAGAGTTTGTGTGGAGGCACACATTTGTTTGAGGGGATAAGCAAGTTTCTGTCCCTGAGAAATGAAATTTTAGTGCCCTGGTACCAAGGTGGTTTGACACCTTGAATTACTGCTCAAGCAGAAACACGCCTTTTTCTTTATTTCATGTAAGAGAAATTCCATAACATAAATTTGAGGGAATGAACCTATTTGAGGTATTTGAGATGCACTGTAGGGAAAAATGGTGAAAACCTTTTCTACATGGGTCTCATTCTTCTCAATATCCCTTTGTGCTTAATGTCTTCCCATGCTGGTCCAGGACCACTGCTCTGGCTACAGCCCCTCCCTCCTTCACTTCCCTGGCCATGGCACTCTACCATGTGAACAAACATAAGCAGTCATTCCAGCTACCTCCAGCTGTGCCAGTGTCTGTTATGAACTCATTCCCACTGCCTGGGTGGCCACTGATCCCCCCTGAGCTTGGCCCATTTGCCCCCCACCAGTGTGCAAGGTCCTCTTGTGGAGGTGCCAATGCCTGCAGGCGCAGAGGACGGGTATCTCACCCCGAGCATCTCCTCCTCGCAGTAATTAATGTGTCCAGGATCTTAAAACTGTTTCCTAAATTAAATAAGATTTATTACCGAACCAGGTCATGATGCCATCTGCATCATAGATGGTGTGCTGCATCCTTGAGTGCTTATCCTGGGCCAGCCATGTTTCTAGTTAGGCATGTCTGCAGTGCAAAGAAAAGGACTGATTACAGCACGAGCAGATGAGCATGCGTTACTTCCTGGAAATTCCACGTAAAAAAGATTTATTTGTGGGTGAAATTGGACATGATGTTCAGCAGTGGCGTGCTGTACGCAACTCTGCAATATTAAATACTTTGAGGTCTGTGAATGCTTCATTTTTTAGGCTTATTTCTGCGCACTCAGACGTATGCTGGGGATTTCCCAGCACTGCCCTGGCCTTTCACCCAGCCTTGCTTTCCCGTTCTTCCCCTCTCCGTGGGTCTCCATTTACAGCACACTGTACGCCGAAGGCTGGTTATTGTCCAGAGGTAAAAATTGTTCCTCAGGTTGGTGTCTTGCTAAAGTGAAGACTATGGTCAACCTTCTCTAACTGCCAGTTTTTTTGTCCTATTTCTCTTAACTGTATTTTTTTAAATTAGTATTTCATGCTTTTTACATGACTGAGGCAAAACACATTATTTTTGCACCAGTAACTTTGTTTTGTTTGTTTGCTTGTTTCTTCATTTGTTTGTTTGTTTTTCTCCTACTTCCCTTCTCAGTCATTTTGGGGATGAATTTCTAGCCTTTGGTTTTCCCTGTCCATTTTCCAAGTTCCAAGTAGTTTTCAGCTCAGAACCTATTCTGCAAAAGGAATAAGAGGTTTTATTATTATAGGAAGTAAAGGGGTGTGTGTGTATGTGAGAATCTTACCAGATTGCCATCCCTGGCAAGTGTTACTGGCCAGAAACACAGAAAAAAGGTGCAAATGGAATGATGGCTTTCAAACTTCGCAATTTATGTCTTTTTTATTCTCCTTTTCATTGGCTTGGTCTTGTGTGTATTTTTGGTCATGAATCCAAATTTTTATCCAATGAAGTTTGCTGTAAAGTGCACTAGATTGTTTAACTATTAAGTAACTTTCACAGCATTTTTGATTTGCTGCTTTTTTCATTTACATTTCAAAACATTTCCAATCTGTAAATCGTTTTCTACCTCCTCATACTTTTGGGACCATACTTTTTTGGTGAGGTAGCTGGAGCAAAAGGATCTCTAACCTGAGAGGTAAATATTTTCTCATTCCACATTTGAAATATCCCAGCTTTATTCTTGCATGGTTTGTTTTTTCCCCCCTGCTATCCAAGACTGGCTGTAGAAGGTAAACACTGGGGGAGCTAAATGAGATTACAGCATCACTTTGGTAACCTTCCTTAGTGAATGGGCAGCTGATCTGTCCATAATGCAAAGCACTTAATGTATTGAAGTGTCTAAGAAAGCAAGCTACTAGTTCACCACTCAGGGTTCAATTTCCAAATAATAACATTTATTTGTAGGGAAAAAAGAGTTAGTTCTGTGATGGCAAAGTAGATATTGTCACTCAAAGCATGGTCTTTTCATTAACCTCAGATTTATATGGTTAAGTAATTGTTGTATTAGTAGCATTTCTTGACTGGTAAGGGGGAAAAAAAGAAAAGACAGATGCCTGTGTACAATGTGCTCCTTGTTTATTTATCTGTAGAAGGCTGGGGCAAGAGAATTGGCCCACTGTCGGGGGTTGTGAGCAACAGAGAGCTTCAGCTCTGCCGGCTGAGTCTTGAGGTACAGCAGCTCACAGGCAATACGTGTCATGTACTTCTTTGTGTGTACATCTGTCTGTCCTTTCCTATGCATAGCAAAAGGGTAGGGTAAAGCCTTGTGCGAAAGTGGTGCATACTGAATTCTGTTTTTCTTGAATTTACCGGTTTACAAAAAACTATCGCTTTCCGCTGTTTGTTTATATGTGCCTGTGACTTTCTGTGGAAGCGGAGCATATTTCTCTGGAACAGAAATGCACGTATATTGACTGAATGCATAGCTTGATAGTAACACGTGCAGAATGCTTGGAGGTACTTATTTTTTCTTAGTATGATACTGTTCAGATTTTGAAACTAAGGAAAATTCTTCTGATATATCCTTTTCTACTTTGTTCTTCCAATTTCCATAACACTTTAGATTAGAAATGTCATAAATTTGGTCCGAAACTAAAAGCTCGTTACTAAGAAAGACAGGAGGATATTTATAAAAGGAAAAATATTTAATCTATCTTGTTCCTGGCCATTTTCTTAAACCTGAAGTAAACAAGGTGAAATTGAGTGAATTTCTATTAAGCAGACTCCTCTGCTTTCGAGTCACGTAGGGAACAGACAATTGATGGCGTATTTCCAGCTGGCAGAGCTGTCGAAAGGTAGCATGCAACTTCAACTCAACTCCATTTTTTTTCCTTTTCAACATATGATTGTGCAAGTCTAGCTAAGTTCATCAGAGAGTAAATATTCCTTTGGTATGTAAAATAAACAATAAATCTGCAAGTTGGGTTCAGTGAGTAAACAGATTATTATCGTACTACATACAGGGTTTTCTTCAATACTGTGAGTGCTTTAGACACTCAGGTTTTTCACAGATGATGTGATGATCAACTTGATATCAACTGTTGGAGTTGGTATGAAGTCCCATAAGTCTTTTGCTTTTTAGGGCTTTTTGTGGGGGAGGAGAGGGCAGGATAAGGGATTTGCACAGTATTTCCTGAAGCTTGTGTGGAAAACCAGGTCATTTAAATCTGTCATTTTTTTTCAGAAATAGAAAAAAACTTCCCCACGTTTTGGTGGCTGTTATTTTTTCCACATAAGGTACATTAGTACTAATAATGTTAGCATTTGCTGTTGGTTGCATGTTGATCATGTTTTGCCAAGCATTAACTACTTGTCTGAGCATTAGCAGTTTCTCATGGCCTTCCCCTCTTGTAAAACAGTGGGAGGTGATAATCTGACCCAAATAAATAAGGGACAAACTCTGCTTGCCTCCACGTGTAACTGGAGGCTGAAATCCTGCTTCTCCGGTCTGGTACCTCTGTGACTATTTCAGTGCCGGAGAACATTGTAGCATCCTGGGAGCGCCGCAGAGGGCTAAAGCAACTGCAGCAGTGCTGTGGATGTAGGGTCAGTGGGCACCAGCAGCTTCCCAGATTTTGAACAGAGTCTGTGTGTTGGGAGCATATACCTCTCAGTGTAGACTGTGCTGGTTGCGTCATATTTTAAGAGCAAGGTGCATTTATGCAGTGCTTTCCCTGGGAGCATTGTTGCCTAGTGAAAACAGTTAATATCAACTCAAAACAAGCCATGTGACTCCCTATGGTTTAGTTTGGTCACACAGCAGAGACAGAAAATCATTGAATTGCTCTTTCCTGACAAGTACTCCTTCAATGGAGTTGGTGTAAATTTAGTCAGTTCACTTTGTTGAGTATCGAGAGCAGTGTGATATGTAAATAAAGCTTTATCAGACGAGATAGATTTAAAATTCCACAGTTGGCGAGGAAGCGTTAGCAGTATAATATAATACAAATATTTACACAGTAACTTCTAAGTCTTCAATAAGTGCTTAATATTTGAAATATGTGTTGTGAAAACATTGACTGATTAAGCCGTACCATTGCTGCTACATCTGTATGCAGTGACTTGCAATGGCTAGGATGCAGGAGTCACGGGGAGGAGTAGGTCACCCAGCAATCCGAAGGCATTTAAGCAAGTTACACTTTTTTTTTTTTTTTATTTTGATTAGGATTCAGCATGATCTGCTCTCCCAAGGCATACACAGCTCCATCCCTGCATCCTGTTGGAGCCGCTGCTCTCAAAGGGTGTCGCATTCATGTAGTATGACTGGATGTGATCACGTGCCCAGTGCATCTGAGACTGCTCCAGTAGGAAAATTCAGCTACCGAATTTGTGCCTGCCCACAACATGAAGTGTGATCATCAGTAGTCTGTTTGTCTTCCTTGTATCTGTCATGGCCTTTTGGTACGGAGTTGCAGTGGGCTGAAATTAGAGATGCTTAATCTTTTGCCTGCTCTACACAGGAATGGTGCTGGGCTCTAAGAGGTCTGCTTGTTTTGTGGGGAGCAGAGGCTGGTAGCTGAGGAGGTTCCCTCTTTGGGTGGATATGTCTGACTTGCCCAGTCCGTCATCGCATTCAGCCTCCAGTGCCACCGTTACTCATGAATGAGCTAACAAAACAGTAGGCTTAATAGACTGCAAGTTAAAGTAAATAGAAACAAGCTCCTAAACTTGCCTGGATGATTCTCTGCTGCCACCTCATTTGCCAAGAGACTGCAAGAGCTTATGATCCACACCTAAAAATATAGTACTGCTCTAATCCAGTCTTCATTTTTTCCCTTCCCTCTTCTGGCTGCCCTGTTTTGCCTTCTGCAAGCACACAGCAAAGCTGAAAACGAGTGGTTTGATGTGTGCTTAAAGTGTGAAGTTCGGGTTGAATTTATTGTCGGTGCTGTGGGTACGGTCAAATCACAGACTCAATTGCAGGTGGCCTTCATAACCATCACTGTGGTGTTGCTAGATACGATTGAGCCAGTTCCTGCAATGTTTTGGCAGAACCCTGTTTTTGATAAGCCCTGCTCTGTCTAGACCCCCATGACAATTTCATTCCACTAAAACCGTCCTTTTCTGCAGAGAAGCAACAGTCAGCTTCCATCAAGCCCACAGTCATTTCCCTTGGGAGGGTTGAAATGATGTGGCTGGTCATGCAGGAAATCCAGCCCACATAATGAAGTGCCCCCTCTTTTCCTACAGCAGGCTGATGCAAACAGCCAGCACCTGATGCTGATGATGTGTGGGGAGATGTATATCAGCCTGTGCTTCTGCCTACTCCCTGGGCAGCTGCAGTGGTGCCTGACTCAGTCTTTGGGAGGGCTGGAGGTAGGCATTGCTACATGAGGCCCCACAGAGCTGTCCCAAAATCTCAACTTTGGATTTGCTCCTGCTGCAGTTGCAGAAGGTTTTCACGTCTTGATCAGTTGTGGTGGTAACACTAAAAACTAGATTTTGCAAGAGAACGGTGAAATAGCCGGTGATTTCATCAGAAGCTGATGTTGGGGATGTTGCTGTGGTAGGTTTAGCAGGCAGGTGATGTGTTGTGAAAATCATCAGCAAAGGTCTTTTTCTGAGGTAAGGCTGTAACACTTGCCCATCCCTTAGCTTAATGCAGATGAAGGGTTGGAGAGTTTGCAGAGAAATGATGCAATTCTTGTAGTGCTTATGATGTTTTTGCAAGGCTAAGAGCAAATAATCTTGAAATGAGCTGGCAGGTTTATGATTGGGTTTTATGAGGTTTTACGATGTTTATAATCTGGCATTGAACTTGCAGTTTAAGAGGTGAAAGGTTTAAAGGAACACAGTAGCAAAGGTGTACTGCTGAATTTCTTCTGGGTGTAATTTTAACATACATCTTAGATGCTTCCCTGATGTGGCAGGTTTGTTGAAGTATGGCCCGTGCAGTTCATGGTGAGTATGTCACTGAGTAAAATGGACTCCATCCTTATCACATGTTCCACAGAGAGAAGAATTGAATGGAAAATGTGATTTTGCCTTCTCTAAGGAAGGACATGGATTGGAGGCAACTGCCTTGTGTGGCCCAACTGCCTAGGCCCCAAAATGCAGTATTTGCTATTTCCATTTAAATCCCAGCCTCAGAAGTAGCGTACATTGTACATGCATGCTTCTTTTCTTTACTGTTTTTCTGTTACCAGTAAAAATCTAAAGGCCCCTGCAGTCTTTAAACTGGAATTCTTAAATTATGGCCTTCCTCCATGGTACTTTTGGAAAAAATGAATACCTTTTTTCCTACTCCTTTTATTGTGATTCTGCATCCACTTCTTTTGATGGATATATGCTTCAGAGGTCCTGCCTGCAGATGTTTGCATATGTACAGCACAAGCCTGTTCTTACTTAACTATCCATTTCTGTTTTCCTGTGTTATCTTGTATTGCTCCGCGGGGCTCGGTGAGCAGAGGGTTTGCTGCTGGCTAGCTTTTTGAGGTTCCTCTTATGCACAGTACTGTATTTGTCTCCTGGTTCTTTGATTCGTAATGTTTTGCCTTTGATTGCTGCAGAAGGTATAAACAAGCCTGTCAAAAGCCTTGTTTAGCGCGCAGATTCTGTGGGGGTGGCTGGCAGCCTCAGACCCTAAAACAGATCTAGCAATGAACTGAACGGCTTAAACCATGGGAATTTAATTTGATCTTTCTTGTTGCCTTAAATATTGGGACTGAATGAGAATTTCTCTAACAGAACAGAAGGTGAACATGTTGGTATGTGACAGTAATAGAAGAAGGGTCCAGACCTGCTGTCATTGAGATGCTCTTCTGTAATCAGAGGCTGGGCTTGTCTGCTGTAAGTCACCATACCTGGGGAGGGGAGTGTGCCGTATCCTCTGATGTTACAGCATCCATGGGGACGGTTGTTCTGAAATGCTTCCCTGGATCCTGTTGTGGGATAGTCATTGTAGGAAAACCTAAAGCAGTCCCTCATGGTTTTAGCATCTGTTTTATGCTGGCTTTGTGAAGGAAGAAAGGAGCTGCAAAATCATGCGGGGTTTCTTTTTTCCCTCCTCTTTTTCATGTAGCACCATGCAGTTAGTAATATCATAGCTGGGGTTTTCAGTTGTGGTGGTGTGAAGGTAACAATGATTTGGCTTCAACGTGCCGCAACAGCTGCAGAATTCATTGGAGCTTAGAAGCCTGTGAGTTATAGCTGTGATGCCATTTACAGCTTTTATGGAAGAGCTCTTAAATTTGTGAAATGTGTTACTTTTTGAAGTGCATTATATTTATAATTTGAATTCTCTAAAATCCTGTCTGAGGGGAAAATATAGCTTTGAAAATCCCCTTCTACCCTCTAAAACACAGGGAACTCTTACCAGGCGGGGTATCAAGTCTTTTAAATTGAGTGATAGAACACATAGATGGATTTGTAAGTGCTAAAATGTCAATTAGTGCACTTAAAAGCTTAATGGTTGTCTTTGATGTACTTCTAGTATCTCCTAGTAAAGTTTGACTGTTGCCATTGATCAGGGAGTGGAGGAGGGCTGAGAGGATTGAATGCCAGCCCAAACAGGTCTCATGGAGTTTGTGAGTGGCAAAGCAGCGCTTTGGTGTCGCTCAGTCTGAAATTCTTGACTTGTTTGCTGGGTAATATTTTGGAAGTCAGATGTATTTAATACTGAAGAGTGAGCTTGGAAAAGCCTTAGAGTGTATGTGTCTACTGCTTATATAGCTCATCTTTGTGCAGAAAATTTACTGATATGACTACGCTGACCTGAAAATACTTGTAGAGTAGCTTTAGAGTCTCGTCAAATGTGTCCTTTAATTGGCTTAGAAACAAAGAGTATAGGTTTAGTTTACGTCTCCCAGCTTCAATGGATACATCCCTCCTGGCTTTAAAGAATATTCTTCTCACTGGGAACGTAAACAAGGACAAAATGATACTGATAGAAATCTCCCTTTCTGGGTAGTGCATCAAACAAAATCAACATGTCGCACTTTTAGTGCAATATCAGTGTCCATCCCAGGAGCCTGTGTCAATTCAACTGATTTGGCTCCCCATCAGGCTCAGTAAATTTGATTCAGACACCAGTATCCTGAGGCTTCCCAGCAGTAGGTTCAGCATATTTGACTGTCATTACCCCTGCCTGGGTTAAAAGATTGACCAGATTTTTTTTTTCTTTAAATCTGTTTTTAAACCTGATGACTTCCTGAAATATGAACATCCTGTAGACTGACATGAAAGTGGAAGAAATGAAGTTAAACATTTCCAAGATAAGATGAGTGACACCTTTGCATCACTCAGACCTGCGTTAGGGTCACATTTACGCAAACCTGCAGGTCCATCACGGCGCAAGTTAACTTTGTGGGTAGAGTTTGCCACGCCCCAGCTTTGGCAGTGCTGCACTCTTCACTGCTGGCCGTGGTCTTCTTGCAGGGCTTTGGTGGCAGAGCTCCTCATGTAGGCATGAGCTGCTACAGTCCCATCAGAGTGAGTCAGGTGAGCCAAAATTTCCTCTTTGGTTCCTTTAAACCAGTGAAACCCATACATACTGGAAAGGTTTAAATGGGGGTGGTGAGTACAGGGTCATCCAGCAGGGATATAGTGTCCTTCCCAGATTTTCAAGGGGACCTCCATCCCACAGCCTCAAGCCTAGAAGTCATCACGTTCCTGGTGGGCACAGCTATATTGAACAACCTGGCTAAACTACATAGGCTTCAGACTGGTGTACTTATTTCACTGAGAGAGCAGTCTGAGTTCTGCATTCACAGACGCACATTTTTGCTGATATATATATATATACACACACACACACACGCACACACATACTGCTATACTCCTAGAAAGCAGATAGATGAGCAGATCTTTTCCTATAGGAAAGGCTTCATCATCCAGGTAACACAGTCCTGTGAAAGAAATGGTGTGAGCACTGACTTCCTGTTGTACATGTGAGGATATATGCTAAACACATCGACAGTTCTTCAACTTCTCTAAGATACTGATACCACTGACCAACCTTTCAGACACTGTGAGACACCAAAAAAGTAGATCTCTTTAAATTCCCGTGTAAATACTGAAGGCAAATTTATAACACACCAGTTTTATCTTTCTCTCTTTCCCTACTACGTATACACTGTGTTGGCTTGCAAAAGTGGTCAGTATTTTTCAAGTTGAGGATCAGGTTTTCTGGTTGAGGGTGGAAAAAAGTCTTAATATAATTAGCAATATGCAGCAGGATTGGATTAGCCATACACATCTGTAGGTCTTATTAGCAGACATTTAAGCTGCAGAAAATGCTTTTTATTGGACTGTATTAATATGACTGCATTCTGGAGCTTGAACACCTTTATAAAAATACGAACTGAATCAAAATTAAATTAATTAGAAAGAATATATTTGAATTTAATTAACTTGAGCTGCTGAATACTCATTGCATACAGGGTTTTATGTGTCTATCTGAAGTGTACTTGGTGGAGAGTTTTAATTAGAACTGGAGACAGACTAAGAATATTTGGAATGTAAAATTTATAAATGGCAGTGATTTTCAGCTGGGAGTGTAGACATTTTTCGGAGCTTGCTACCTTTCTTGCTTCTCCTTTCCCCCCTCTTCTTAAGCTACTTTTATGTTCAAATTAATACCAGATTGTGAAAAAGAAGAAAACCTGTTGTGGCTCTTGGTCTTCTGCAGCATGATCAGAGTTGTCAGATCCGCAGCTGCAGGAGATTTTTTAACCTTTGTGTGTTTAATGGCTCATGCTACTCTGTTCTTGACGGTGCCATTTAACCGTAAAAGTGCCGGGCTGTGGATGGCATGGGACATGTGGCTGCCTTGACTACTGTCTCAGATGTCGGACATGCCAAGACTCAAAGAGCTGATTTGGCAGCTGCCCAGCAGATTTTTATACAGGCTCAGTTGGTGGCCAGAAACCCAGGCTGTCAGAGTTGTGTTATGCAATAAATTGTTTTTCAGCAGAAGTTTCTAATCCAATTTCAGCTGTATTTTTTTTTTTTTTTGTGCTATGTAATCAAAGATAAATATACATTATTTCATGGTGTTTCAGAGAAGTGAAGACGTGTAGTGTAAACATCACCCATCAGGTTGGTTTGTTTGTTTTTCTTTTAAGAAAGATTTAGACCAGTTCACCAATACAAAAAATGATGCTTAAATTATTTTGGTTTCTGCCTGGGAGGGATGTATTTGTATGCAGCATACCTTTTCAAAGATCATTCAGTGTGCATTTTAGGAGACATTCCCTTCATTTGAAGAGTGCAACAGGTAAGAACCTATTTATCAAGTCAGAGCTTTTGCTCAGGCACAAATAGTCTACAAATGATGGTCAGACAGAAAATTGTACCTTGCTGGGCTGTGACCCACCTGAATCATTGCAGGCCCTGCCCCTGTGACAGATGCCCTGCCACCCTCTTGTATTTTCCTTTCACTTCTCTAAAGTACATAATTCATTTTTGAAAAAGTGGGTAAGGTTCATCAGAACACAGCGAGATGGTTAGGGCTCACAGTAGTTACATTACAGCAAGATTGCTTTCATTTCCTGAGTACTATCTGTGATTCCCTCCCTTATGCTTGTCATGTTTCAGTGCCGTGAGGGGCTTGCATCCCTCCAAGTGTGAGTTGCTGTGCAAAGGGACAATGCCACTTTTTTCTCTGCCCCAGCAGTAGTTACCATTTGGTCACATGGTTAGGGGAATAAGGAAGCTGATCTGGATGAAGACAGTAAGTTTTCTTGTCTTGAGATGAGATTTTCACTCTTCTGATCAAACTGGTCCAATAGGCACATAAGGGCTGATGTGGGCATTGGGTTTGGAGCTGGTGCATTGTGGTACCAGGTGAATTAAGATGGTTATCAAAACCACTCCCTCAGCCTGAATAATTACCTTACACCTCTGTACCTCTTTCTACCAGCACACTACCACTCTTGGTTCATGTCAGATCCCAAAGCTGAGATGCTTTGGGTGCAAAATGGTTGTTTAGATTCCTAATCTGGCCTAAGAAAGTCATAGCTGTGGAGTCAGTGCTATCAGTGAGATGGTTCGAGTTGAAGTTGTACTGCAAGTTGATAAATTAGGAAACTTTAGACGTGTCTTTACTCTGGATTTGTTTGGGCTTCTCTTTTTTTAGTGTTTATCTTGGCGGACCAAGTATGGGAAACAGTTGACAGCTTCTAAGCTTTCGCTAGTTTCATACTGAGTAATAGTTTTCTAGAGGTGCAGAAATATCATCAAGGCCTCTTAAGTTTACGTAAAAGAAACAATTAACACACGAACCAACGGCTTTTAAGTATTTCATTATTAGGCCTAAGATAAATTTAGGAACTATTTTTTATGCCTCACTTCTATGAATGACTTGTATTTGGAGATTTTGACTGTAACTCTTCTACTGTAATGTATTTTTGCAAGAGCAGGTTGAAGCTCACTGGGCTTAAAAGTGCCCGAGGTCTTTAGTGACCCAAAAAACACAGCGTTTCTCTCCCATGCTGCTCTTCAGAATTCATCTGAAAGGAGGAAATGCAATCCCTAGTGCAGCAGAAGGCAGTGGAAGAGTGCAGACCAATAGGAGATTGCAGGGGATGAAAGCTGTGAGAGAAGTGCTAAAGCAGGAAGAAGAAAGATTTTTGTTTTATTCCACTGTTTCTTTGCCATGATAACATTGGTTCTTCAAGTTGGGAGCTGTAATGTAACGTGAGTTCTTTGGGGGAAGTTTTCTGGAAGTATGAGGGGAAAAAGTAGCTGTAATTACCAGATAGACTTAAATGCTAAAACAGAGCCATTAATAAAGGAAATTTCCCCTTTCTTCATGTTAGTTAGCACATTTTTAAAACATGACCTATTTTCCTAAAACTAGACAGAACAGATTACATTTTCCAGAAGGCATGAGTCACTCCACTATAAAGTCTCCAAGCTGTATCAATCTTCATCAACTTGAGCCATTCATGCGGTTTTATTTTTTCTCACTGAATATAAGCAGTTTGTTTTAAATGAGAAACTGCTACATCCTCTCTGGATAGTTAAACTTGATTAAAAGGTTAAATATTAAATACGTGTGAACTTTATTCTGAGAGAAGGGAGTGGAGGGACCTTGATACTAAGTGAAAGACTACAAGGATATTTCTGTGGATATATATGAATATAACTAGTTTGCACCATGCTCTGCTTGGCTGTAAGAAGTCCAAGCAGCATGATAACTGCCAGAAGGAGCCAAAAAATCTTTATTTATGGAGCTTCAGTTGAATGTATTACAGTCTGGTTTCAAATTGTTACCCTGGAAGTTCAAACTTTTCCTAGGAGTTTGTGCTGAGAAGAGCTTCTGCTGTCTGGTGGTGGAACAGCCCACTGGTCCTGCAGGTTACTCGGAGAGGGAGGCTGCACTGAAGGGCCAACAGTGGGGTTTCCCTTTGCGATGTGCATTTGGGGCGGTGCGGAGGCTGATGGAACTTTGTGATGCCGTGGAGACCTCTGCTAATGCAGCAGGGGAAGTACGTGTGTTGATACAGCAGTAAGACTTTGAAGTTTCTCATGAGGTTCACTCTGTGCCATACACATACCAAGAAATTAGGCTTTGTAAACGGGTGAGATAATTGCTAATAAGTGCTAATCATACATAGCAGCAGTAACTCACCCAAGACTGCATGGAAGGATCTCTCTCAGCCTCTGAAGGTGAATCTGGGTTTTCCACCAATTCCTCTTTCGTCTGACTTCTAGAGAAAAACAGGTATAACTGTTTTCCATTGATAATATACAGCCAAAAGGCAAAAATCTGTTGCAAGTCTTGAATCTAGTAAACAAACATTTCCATCTTGGTCCTTTAGCTGAAAAGTAATTTGTATGATCTATGAAAATGTGTTGTCTGTTTTTCATGCAAAAGACATTTTTTTAATGTTGCTATAAACACAGTAAAACCCACCCTTTGAAATAGCTCTCCTTCAAAAATATCCTTGAGGAAAGGGTAGGAACTTGTGGTTTATTTTTCCCATTGCTTCAAAATGACCTTCTTACATCTGCAGGAAAGACTCTCTGGGGGCTGTTGAACCATGAAAGCATATTCATTTAGGGCATTGGGTGCCACAGTGATTTTAACAGAGTGTTGGATGCAGTGCTGGAAAAAGAAAAAAGAGGGAGTTTGTGTTTTGTTGTTTTGCTTTTTGCAACCTGGCATGAAGAATGAGGTCAGGAGATGCGTGCTTGGGAAAGACCCAAAGAGAGAGCTGGAAACATGCCAGCCACACTGAGTCAGAGCACACATGCTTATAAGTATCTTAGTACCTGACAGAGTCCTGACTTCTCAAATAAAACCATCACTGCTGTAAAAGTATTTACATAAAAATTAAAGCAAATAGCATGGAGTGCTGCATGCATTCTCCCTTGTTCCAGCTTTGTTTTACCCTGTGAACTATGACTTCTGTTTGCTTAAGGCAAGGCTGGGCCAGACTGAAGAATGCTGTATCTGCAGTGAATGAAGGGAGAAGCTTGAGTCATGCTTCTGCTGCTGCGAGCTCAGCAGCTCTTATCATTTCAAGCTGTCATTTCACCTGCCCAAGAGGTTGTATGAAGCCTGCCCCTTGCTTCTGCTTCTTAAAAATTAGGATTTGATTGTAATTTTGGAAATAGGAAGGCTGTGTGCAGGCCACATGTGCATACCAGGCAGCTGGACTGCAGGGAACAAGCACCTAAGTTGTAGGTGAATGGTGAAAGGTACAGGTGGTGCACATTTTGATTTCTTTGCAAGTATGTACATACTATGTGTTGATGTGTATTAAATATATAATTATTGTTATATCTTGATTAAACATGTATTATGGTTCCTGAAGTTCAGACATAAATGTACAATGTGTGGTTCCCTGAAATGGCATAACAAAGAAGATGGCATGATTTTTTTCCTTTTTTTAAAATTTTAATTTAAAGGAAATAATGCAGTGTTTCTTAATTGTCCCCCAAGGTTCCCTGGTTGCTTGCGTCTGTTAGTTTTATTCTGAATTTATAAGATAATTTTATTGTCATATTGGGAGGCCAAATTCATCTCAGCTAACTTGCACAGTGAAGGTTGTGGGCTTGTGCTGATGAACCTGCAGTTTAAGATGTTATTCAGTCCTTTTTTGGGTCTGAGTCAATAATGGACAATCCATTAGTCCCCCATAAGTCGTTTCAATGGCTAACTACTTGCACAGTTGCAGAAATTGTTCTTTAATTCTGTCTTACATTTTTCCGAATCGAGTTCCAGCTGTTGGATGATATTATACCCCTCTCTGCCAGCCTTGAGAGCCATCTATTAACAAATCTATACTCCCTGTGGAAATATTTAAAGGCAGCAATTGAGTTAGTCCCTTTGAGCTTGGGTTGGAGGGAGGGGGTGGTGGGGTGGTGTTGAGAAGTTACATAGATTAAATTCCTCAGGGCTTTCACTTGACCATATTTCTGAGCGGTTCTGGGTGTGTGTATGTTTTGCTAAAGTGAGATAACTCTTGCAGTTGGTGGTGGTGTGAGTGCAGAGCAGGCACACGAGCACACAGCGGCTCTCCCTCCGCTGGGCTGACAAGGCAGAGGCATCTGACCCATGTAATTATGGTTAAGTGTGTCGGGAGCTGGAGCTGCTGCTCAGCTGGGCTCCGAGTCAGGTGCTCTCCACCATTCACCTGCTTTTGTGCCATAGGCTCCAGGGAAGATGCGCTTGGCGATTGTGAAACCTTTTCATTGCTCCTGCAGTATGGAGCCATGTGAATACAGGTGTTGCCAGCATCTTAGCCCCTTACTTTGCTGACCTGGGATAGCACACAGTGTTGGAGAATTTGAGGACTTTCTTTCAAGCTGGGTGGTGTGTGCAGGGGAAGCCCACAGCAGAGGGGTGCAGGCAGGACAGCGGCTGCAGCCTGGACACAACTGGGTTGGTGGGGCTCTGGTGTGGAGAGACTCTCCGTGTGCATTTCTAGAGGCAGCACTGCTGTCTCACGGGGCAGATGAAGCCAGTATGGTTCATCTGGAGTTTTGTGGCTCCAGGAATTGAGTGTGGTGTGAAGTTGCTTCGGGGAGTGCTGAGGTCTTAGTTCCCACCTTCTGGGCCCTATCTCTTTGCTGGTGGCACTAATGCCCAGGCAGCCTCCAGGCTGCTGGGACCACTGTCCTGCGTGTTCCTGGGGCCTCCAGCTGCCACCAGGGAGACACCTTGGCTGCCGGAAAATTGGGTATCAGGTTGCACTACATCGTTTTGCATGTCACCCAACACATTGTTTGGGGAGAGGGAGACTACTCCTGGCGCTTCACAGGAGGGTGCCTAGACCAGAGGTCGCTGGTGTTGAGTCCCTTCCCTTCCTCAGGAGGGACTGTAGCCAGCTGGTGCCAGGGCACAGGTCCTGTACTGCAGATGCCGATTTAAAGACCAGTCCTATCAGCAGGTTTCATCCTGTCACTGTTGAAACAGCGAACGCTGCCATGTGCTCCTTGCAATGAGACGTTATGACAGAGTGGATTTAATTTCTTTTGAGTTGTTNTTTTTTTTTTTTTTTTAAATTTTATATATTTTTTTTTAGTTCTTCCTGGGTTTTTGCCAGGGTAGAAGGGCCAGTGAGATCAGGAAAGGATGGGTGTTTTTGTGCAGCTTCCAGTATGAATGGTGGTGAAGGGAGTGAGTGGTGTCCACGGGCCTGTGTCCGTAACATGGGCAGGGGCTGGAGGTGCTTATGACCGTTTCCTAACTGAGCCTGACTCCCTTAAAGATTTAAGTAGTTCTCGTGAAAACAGAAACGCACGATGTCCGGTTGGGCCCTTGTTGGTGAGATTGTAAATGAGGGCATCCTTGGACAAGCTTTGTTAAATTTGAGCTTGCAGCCCTCTTGTGTTTAGTGTTGCTTCTGGTTAGAGCTGAAGCTGCGTTGGCAGCAAAATGGTAAGCCGGAGTTGTTTGTGTAAACCTTTGTTGACAAAATAACTGGATGTACTGCTCCTTTTAAAATGCTTGCTGAGAGATTTTTTTGTCTTTTTTTGGTTGCTGTGGGTGTTGGGTTACAAAGTTTGATTTCTTGGCCCAGAGCTGCCTGTATTCTAAAACTCTCTGGGCATAGCTCAGCCTTCTTCAAAGTGTAGTAGCTTGTCCCTCGTGCAAAATGCACATCCTGCTGCCAAAATGCTGGCTGCTTTCACTGCACTCATTGTGTTGCTTTTTTTTTGTTGGGTCTTTTGTTTTGTTTTATTTTGTTTTTAACCCCTGCCAAGTAATTTGTCCTAGAGTTTTTTGGGTGGGAGGGTGAGGGGTAGAAATGTTTTTGATCACAGTTCAGTAGCTGAATACCAATATGTCAGTAAAGGAGTAAATAAAAAGCTATTGCTGGTCACCCTTAACTATGCTTATTTTTTTGGAAGTTGGCGCTTTCTGTCTTTTCTTTGGCACATGGATGGTCTAAGCTCTCCTGCCTCCTGGTGGGGATTGCTGATGGGGCTTGTGGAGTTTCCAGTGTGAGGTGACACTATGCTGTGGTACACTTACCACTTGAGGTTTCCCGAGAAATGTTAATCTTTTGCTTTGGCAATGATGTAGCCCCTGAGGAACTGAAAGGCAAGAATGCTCAAATAGTGATTTCCAAAGACCCCAAGACAATTATGGGGCTTATGAAAATATGATGACTTACCTATGTCACTTATGTTTTTCTATCAGTTTGCTGACTTAATTGATTTGAATGCTAAAGGCTTTAGGGAAATACTTTTCCAGGGAGTTAATCTTTTAACTAAAGCGAGTAGTAAATTTGACATGGACTAGTATTCCTTTTGACAAAATAGCATTTGTCTCCTAAAAATAAGGTAGAAAACACATGCCCCATGAACCAAACTCCATTTGTATTTATGCTGAGGTAATTTCAGAATAGCTTCATTGTTATCAATATACAACTTCATTGTAACCCTGCAATTAATGCAAATCACTAAACCAGAATTAAAAATAACGTGAGCCAAGAGGCACAAAGGAAGGCCAAAATGGCAACAAGAGAAGTTGGTTCACCAAACTTTCCTCTTCAATTTCTTCAACATTCATTTTAGTGTTTTGTTGGGGGTTTTTTCCCTCCCCTTAATTACTTGGGAGAACACTTCCTGGCTGTGATAAATTTCTCCGTGAGGGATTCATTATAAGGATTTTAACAATTAAGTTTTACCTCCTGCCTAACACCTGGTACATGCCTACTGCTGTTTGCAGAATAAAGGATTAGAGGGACTAATGCTCTGATTTGATAATACTTAATGTTTCTGTTCTCTGTTAGAGCTGATCAGATTGCATTTTCTTACATATTATTTTTCTTCAGTTTTTTTTTTTTTTAATTTTTTTATTTTTTTTTTTTTTTTAATTATTTTAATTTTTTTTTTTTTTCTGAATTAAATTAATCTGTGTAGCCTTAGGCTTTGGGGGTTTGTTTGATTTTGTTCAGTTTTTTATTTTATTTCAGGTGCATGCAACTAATGTCTCTTTTCCGTTTCCATCTCCTTTAGGATGACAGTGATGGGATTCCCTGGTCGGAGGAGAGGGTGGTGCGGAAGGTCCTTTACTTATCACTGAAGGAGTTCAAGAATGCACAGAAGCGGCAGCACAGCGATGGCATTAGCGGGAGCCTCAAGGCAGTGAACGGTGAGACACCTCTGGGGTACTGCTGGAAGGACTCAGTCCTTTCTCCGTGCTGTAGCAGGGAGGGAGGCCAGTGTACCATCTGGCATACACTGTGACCTTTTGATCTGCACAGAGGAACTTCTTTCTGGAGTGCTTGAAGTGCCCAAGTTGAAGAATCTATATGTTTTGGTTTCTGGCTAACTGATTTAGATGGGGATCAGGGTGGAGGGCAGGTGAGAGGACGGGGACAGGCTGCCAGTCCAGAGAAAAGGAGCCCTTCTAGTCAGTCTGCTTCCTGATGTGCTCAGTATGTCAGCAGAGAAGGTAACCTTTTGGCAGTGATTGGCTTCAGTTACCTTGGGGAAATACACTTGGACAGTATTTACATACTGTCACTTAGATGCAAGAAACTGACTTACTAGCTTTTGTCTCTGGAGTGATCCAAGTCCGCAGGTGGAGTAGCATAGGATCTACATACAGAGTTAAAGGGCTGAGAGGGCACAAGTGCTGTGACGTTGGACTCCCCTAGTTCAGTAGTTCACAGAGCAGTTGTTTAAAGGTATTAAAAGGAGATGCAGACAAGCTTAGATGACAGGAGCTTGAAAGGAATTGAATTTTATTTCTTTAATGCTCTAGTCAGTTATTGTCTGTTGCTTCCCCTTCCCTGAAAGCTTGGTTAAAAGAGCTGTGGTGTCCTGAGAGGTGAATGTAAAGTGTGTCTCTTTCAGATTCACTTAGACCCTTACTTGAAAAGGCTTTGTCATGCTGGCTTGAGCCTTGAAAGTGATGACTAGCAGGATTCAGATTTCTGGGCAGGCTTACAGTTTTTTACTCACAAGAGCTTATTTGTTTCTTTATGGAAGTTTATGGCAGTTCCTTTTAGGCATGTGCATAGCTATACATGTGCTAATGCATTAAAGCAGCAGCTGGGTGCTTGCTTGGTAGATTATTCATATTTATACGTAGCTTGTGTTGTTGACATGGTGAGTCAGATTTCACTGAGTGTTATTGCCGACAAGGCAAAAAACTAGAGGAATGGCTGGATAACTGCAGACTGCATGATAAAGTCACTGCATTGTGTAAGAAATTGCAAACTCCTGAACGTGATAAAAGAAGACCTCAGACTTCCGAGTTCAGTAATAATATCAAATACTGATCTGGTGGGGAGGGGCATCTAGCTTGAAGAGCAAGACATTTATAAGCTTGGAGGTGTACACAAAACAGCATTGGCTTTTTTCCCTCCAACACCTCTGCATCATTGATCTTCTGTCAAACGCAATTTCTCTTGGAAAGTTTCTTATTCCATTGTGGGGGTTTTGTTTAGTCAAAGGAAAAAAAGTCTAAAGGCATGAAGCACAGTAATTGTGTGTTAGGAGGCTTTGATGATGTGCCAGGTTATGGGATGACTGAGGTTTTCATGGTGTCTAGTTTCTCCAGAGGCAGCTTGGATAAAAAGTGAGTTGGCTGGGAATGCTATGTCAATGCAGGTACCAGACATGGAGTATGGCACTGGTTTCCTCTGGCAGCAGCAGAGCTCACAATTCAGAGCTTTTCTCCTTCACAGAAATAGATGACCAGTTATTTGAGGGTTGGGTTTTTCTATTTGAGCCAGAATGATATTCCATGTTGCTCTTTCTGTTTGCTAAATGATTTTTTTAAAGTCCTGTCCTAGCACTGCTCTGTTTCAACATCTCTGTATAAAAGCTTTTTTTTTTAGCCATTGCTATTTGGAAGAATGCTTCATTATGCAGAAGAAAATGGGCAAAAGGGAGGAGGATTGATACTGTGCAGTGACATCAAGAAAATCAATTTGAACATGCAATTTGTTCATTACATTTAAAAAAAAAATGTAGCCATGTATTTTCAAATCCATGTCTCTCTGTAAACTGAGAAAAAAGCAGATCACCCTGAGAAATTACTGAGCTATTTTGAATTCAGGGAAATGTGTAGTATTTTAAGGGTGAGTCTTAGTTCTCAGATTTCATACTGTTGGGAAGAAAAAATGTTTCCTTGTATGCGTCCTTCATTCAAATTTCAGGCCACATCCATTGTTTTTTGCATGTTGCTCCAAAGGGTAGCATGCGGTTTAATATAGTTTTATGTGAGTGACACATTTTTTATTCATGTATTTAAGTAAATGTTGAAAATCGAATGGGTCACCATTCAGTACCTGGTGAATCTAACCATTTTCAAAAATAGAGAGGAAGGCTGTGTGGTGGATTCAGACTCTCTGAGCTCCCTGCTCTCTGCAGGAGTATGGGTTGTGCTTGTGTGCTTCTAGTAGCTGAGGGGACTACAAACAGCTGGGTAGCAGGATTTCATCTTAGCACCACCATCTGTAATGCAGAGGGACCTTCTCTGGTCTAGTTTTGTAAGTGCGTTCCTTAAATTTATTCATAGACTTGCAATCTGTAATTTGTTTCAGTAGAAAGTATTTATTTGTAGCAACAGAGGAAGGTAACAGGTACACCAGCTCCTTGCAACTTGTGTCTTTAAAATGCTTTTATGCATTTGGAACGGCTGAAGTTTGATAAACATACTGCAAAAGTTCTTTTGCCAGTGTTTGTGAAGCTGCAACTAAACTGGTATGAAAATGATTGTCAGTTGTATTTCAACTGGTGAGATCAGTAGTATCATTAATGATTTGGTAGCTGGAATAATGGTGCCTCTTTGATTGATAGTGTGAAAAGCAAATTAATTTTAAGTGTGGAAGATGAACCCATTAACAGAAGTCTTTTCTGTATTAAAGTTTCTGCAAGCTCTGATGTAAGCTTGCAAGCTCTGATCTCTTGCTCTTCTGCAAGCTGGTGGTGGCGCAGAGACAATTAACTTATGTGCCTCTCTGAATAATAAAAATAAAATTTAAAATAAATCAAAATTGAAATTACTTTTGGCAATTTTGTGTATGATAATACCTTAGCTGTCTCTGTCTCACTATCAAATCTACTTGTTGTCCTGAAAATAACCCTGCCATTTTCAGTGTTTTTCTAAAACCTGGGTCACTTAATTTGTTCTGATTAAAGAGAAAGGCGAGTGGGTATGTTTTGGTTGTCAAATCAGTGGTTATATTTGCATGTGTGTTTATGCTGACTCTGGATATTTTCAGAGTATAGAACAACACTCTACAGTATGCCTTTGTTTCCTACATGTTCCTCTTCAGCTCTTGGGAATATAAAATTTGAAGGAGGTGCTTGTGCTGGTTGTCAAGAAACTCTCTGCAGCCCTAAAAGGGATACTGGAACTCTGATTATGGAAACAAGGTCGTGCGCTGGAAAAACCCAGAGGGACCTCTTTAGTGATTTTGATTACTGCTGCCTGTCATTTGCGTTAGGATTTTAAGAGTAGGGATTGGTGTTCGGAATAGTGATGCCAATTTTCAGAAATCCTCATCTAAAAGGAGAACTAAGTCCTTTGGGAAATTGTTTTCTTCTTGTGTAGCTTAAAATGTGAGATAAGGCTATAAAAAAAGGCAATGAAAGATATAATAATGGCTTGAATTCTGCTGATGAGAGTAAATCCAGTACCCTCAAAAGACTATATCATAAAGCAAACTTTTATGACCTAAGATTTTAAGTTCTGTTTTTCAAAACTCACAGTAAAGAAATTTGTGATGCAGAAGTGTGTTTCTTGAATGGAAAAAGTGACAAAGTTTCTTTATTTGTTTAAGATGCTTAGTTAATCTACAGAGATGACAAACCAGATGTTGGAATTATTCAAGCAGATAGCTTTTTTTCACCAGCTATACTTTCTCCTAGGAAAGTGTCACAGTAGTTTTCAAACATGTCATCTAGGTTAAGCTCACAGGCATAATCTATTTGGGAAATCAAATGTATGTGAGGGAATGCTTTGGTTCAAGGCAGAATTTGAAATCTTGTTCATTAAGTAAATAAAGAGATGAGCAAAATGTAATTTTGCTATTCTGGGAGATTTCACCTTGCTTTTAAGGTTGTTAAAGGAACTTATTTTATGTATATTCTTTAAATGGAGTGGGAACCATGTCAGCACATAGATGGAGGTGGTGGTTGGACCATAAAGTCTCTGGTGCCCCCTTCTCCCATCGCAGAATCATTTTGGTTGGATGAGACTTCCAGCCTTTGTCTGATCACTACCTTGTTAACTAGACCACAGCAGTAACTACTACATCCAGTTGTTTCTTGAATACCTCCAGGGATGGGGACTGCACCACTTTGTACTGGTCTGCTTCTGCCCTCAGCCATTCCCAGACAAAAGTTCACGTGACTTTTGTTGGAGAGTTGTTTTTTCCACAAATGATACACACTCCACACTGAGAGGCAGGAGGCTCTGAGACAATTCTTGGTGGGACTGTGGTGCCAGACCCAGTGGCAGCACCAACCTCTCATTCCTGGGTCTGCCCATCCCTTGGCTTCCACACTGGGTATTCAAGCCACCTGGGGCAGGCAGCAGTGCATTCCGAAAATAGCTCTTTTTGTCACTGATGCATGCATTTTCAAACGTTTTCTGCTCACTGCATGGGAGTTTCTGTCCATGCTCCCCAGTGAGCCATGTTGATAGGAAGGTGCCCAGGGATAGGGTGGCATGGGACTGTTTTCATCTGACTTCAGCTTGTTGGTGAAACCTCTTTTCCCTGGCTGTGTAGATGGTACTCCAGGCGTGGCATGAAAATCGCAACAGATGTGGTAGAAATGCCTAAACACTGCTAAGCTGGCTGCTTCAGCTCAGTGCCATGGATTATCTGCCAAAAGCTAACTGAGAGGGGATGGCAGCAGCTGCCAGCTGGGCAGCCATGTCTTCCCTTAGACCACATCTCTTCTCTTCTGACTCCGGCAGACGAAACCACGGCAGCCCTTGGGGAAGTGCTGTTGTTTCAGCTGTGCCTCTGTGTGCCCAGAGCAGTGCGGGTCTCCTTCTCTGGCTGGGTTGCTACTCAGCCTTCAATTTTGAACAAGAAAGCAGCCCTCTTCAGTCACTGTGATGGTTCAGATATACTGATAACTTCATCTCTCTTATTTCTGAAGGCTGCAATTAAGTACTGCAAGAAGGTTTTATGCTAACGTTTGTCTAGGGAGCTTTTCACTCCATCAGTGATGTGAGATTGCATTTGTTGACAGTGGGTAATGTCTGTCTGTCTCCTAAGCTTTAGTAGAAGATTGTAACTGTGCCAAGGACCCTTGTCTGTAAGTGGATTTTAAAAATGCATTTACAGAAACAGAAATACCTCTTTCAACTTTGCAGTATTTTCCCTTTACGTTCAGAGTAAACAGCTTTTTTGGCTAGTTATAAACTGTGATTAAATATAGATGTTTTCAACTAAAAGGTTCAGAAAATAAGCATTTGAGCAAATTTGTCATGACATTCAACATCACTTTCACTTTGGTGCTTGCTGTCAAGTGAATGTAAAGATTAACAAATAAATAACAGGATGTTTGAGTTGGGGTTCATTGAAAATTTCCAAATCTCTTTTCCTTTCTTTGTTTTCTAGAATAGAATTAATTTTGAGCCTGCCAGGAACCTGCTTGTTCATTGGCTGACACAGGTTCTTCTTTGCTTTTTCCATCATCACCATTTATAAAAAAACTTGCAGGCCAAATTATGCCCTTAGTGATGTCAACTGAATTTGATTATGTTCGTCCAAATTGTGCTTCTGTCTTAATAAAATTTCAGTGTTTGGCAAGACTGATAGAAAATCTTTTTCCACAGGACACCCATATTCCTTTTCCTCTCAAATGTAACAGGAATGGATATTTCTATAACCAGTGAAGCAAAGAAATTGTATAACTAATTTTCTTACTTCATGACCATCTAAAAAGAGCTTTGTTGCTCCTGAGTGCATTTCTAGGCAAACAAATTCTAAAAAATAATCTTGCCTCCTTGCATATTGCTAATCATAGGTAATAGAAAGTGAAAATGGCAGTGAAGAGTCTGCAAAGGTGTGTGCATTGTCTGTAGCAGACTGAGTTATTGTAGGCCTAAAATAAATAAGGTGAGGAAAGGTGGGAAAGAGATCAGCAGTGGCTAATGGGTCTGACCCCCATCCTTTCACCTTGTGCCTTGTGCTGGCTCTGCCATTTGTCTGCTCATGCACTACAGCCAGTCCAGAGTACTAACATGGCAGAAAACTAGCCCAGAAAAAAAAATATTTAAAAAAAGAAGTAATTTTTTTTCTAGTTTAATGAACTACACATGTTCATTAAGAAGTCAGGTGATCACCATGTGCTCATCTTGTGGAAATGGGGGAGCAGAGTACCTTGACTGACTGAAAGCTGGAGGAAGAGGATATTGGACTGCTCATCCCTTTTGATAGTAACAAGCTACTTTACTTGGCGCATTCTGCCAAGCCTAACCACATGCGTTACCATGTCTAACCCCAGCCTTAGGATTGGCGCAGTCATCTTGTCTAACCACAACCTCGAATGCTGGAAGGGACAACAGTTGCCAGGAATATGAGCAAAAGAAGTTCAGCTTAAGAGTTTATTGAAAAGCGCTTCACAAGTGTAGGTGTTAGGTTTATGTTTCTCTTAAAAACAAACAAAACAAAAATCAGCCCATTGCTAGCTGGTCTAGGGAAGTGATTGTCCTACTCTACTCTGCAGTGCTGCAGCCTCAGCTCAAGTCCTGTGTGCAGCTTTGGATACCCCAATATAAGAAATATATGAAGTTGTTGGAGTCCAAAGAAAGGCTACAAAGATGGTGAAGGGCGCTGAGGAGAAGCTGTATGAGGAGCAGCTGAGGTCACTTGGTGTGTTCAGCCTGGAGGAGACTGAGGGGAGACCTCACTGCAGTCTGCGACTTCCTCCTGAGGGGAAGAGCAGGAGCTGGCACTGGTCTCTTTGCTGTGGTGCTCAGTGACAGGATTCAAAGGAATGGCCTGAAGTTGTGTCAGGGAAGGGTTAGGCTGAATATTTGAAAAAGGTTTTTGACCCAGAGGGTGGTTGGGCACTGGAACAGGCTTCCCAGGGAAGATCATAGCACCAAGCCTGACAGAGTTCGAGAAGCGTTTGGACAACGCTCCCAGGAATGGTGTGACTTCTCAGGATGGTGCTTTGCAGGGCTGAGAGTTGGACTTGATGATCCTTGTGGGAACCTTTAAACTCAGGATATTCTATGATTCTATCAACCACCTCCAGCACCCCTGAACCCCCACAAACAAACGCAGCAAGAAAGCCCCACAAAAAAAAAAAAATAAATCCCAAACTCACCACTTACATAGTGGTGAAATTTGCTGCGTTGACTCTCAACGATACAAAACTTGGTCTTAACACCAACAGAGAAAACAATTTTTGTTTTCTTTGACTCAGGGTAGTTCTACATAGCTGCTGCCTTGGGTTTGTTCTCTGTATCATCAGTCTGGAGAGCACCCTTGAGTGTGGACAGGCAAACCGTTTCATTCTCCCTTTATCAACCGTAAAACCTCCAGCCTAAATTTGCACCACGGCATCTTCTTGTCTGGTATTTGCAAACAAAAGAGTGGTGGTGGTTTTACGTCACAGGATTGCCAGCTCTGTCAAAAATTGTACCTTTTGTCAATTCTAGTTTGTCTTTTTTAGAAATGAGAGTAAGACAAACCACTAAATCAGTAATTAAAATAGCATACTCCATTTTGTTAAGAAAATAGGAATGTAATGGGAAATAAAATGAATATTAGAAGTGAAGAGAGCAGTTTCATTCATACACACAGATAGTGTAATGCAGTTTACTGTAGTCAGTCCTAGGTAACTGTAACTGAAACTATCTCTACTTGGCTTTAAATAAGGCCTTTGCTAATTATTTCTACACTACAGCTTTGAGTTTTTAGTGCAAGACTACATTTATGGAATGTTTTCTGAGTATTCAAGAGAATATGTTTTCAGCCTTCAAGGGCCTGTCCTGTGTCCTAGAATCTCCACAGAGGTTTTTATTTGACATGGGGGCGTTTTAGAAATGACTTTCCATTGGAAAGAGTTTGAGAACTATTTGCTCCAGCAGGACATTTCTAAGGCCGTTAGGCTGTGTTTAATTGGAGCAGGTGTCATATGTGCTGTAAGCCTTATTGTGTCAACCCTGGCAGTAAAGTGGTTTTAGAAGAAAAAGCAGATTCTGTAACTGCTGATGGGCACAGTAGCCAATTCAACAAGTTGCCTGATGCAGCTGCCAATGTACCATACTCTTCACCTCAAATGCCCTATGTTACCTATGTTCAGAGGCCTTGACTTGTTAAGAATATGGGATGCTAATCAAAATGGGTTTGGGAATCCTTGTAGTGATGTGTGGAGTAAACTGAAAGCACTGAAAGATTGGTGTCACATTATTTTAAGTGTCATCGATCCACATCTGAATGTAGAATTTCTGATGTGAAAAGCAAGATGATCAGTCACCTTTTTAGAGCAATGAAACTCTTCAGGAATTCATCACATTCATTTCATGGCTCGTAACAGCCTGGGAGATTGGTCTGTGCTCTGAGTGCATGTCTCCACATTTTGGTTTGGTTTCATTTGGATCTTTTTGATTTAAAATCTACAGGAAACCATTCTGAAATAACTGCTCTCTTTAAGTAACTGATGATGATGAGAGGTTCATCACATAGCAGATATGTTCCAGAGCTTGTGGGTGAATCTCTTCCAAAAAATAAATATAGCCTAGTACATATACTGTTAAGTCATAGCAGATTGTTTTCCATAGTAATAAATGTACCTGCATTTTTAAATCTTTGTGTGTATGTATGTGTCTGACTAGCACAGATATATTACAAGTAGTTAAGGTGATGTTGTATTCAGAATTAGCTGAATACATGTTTTCAGTCACCTGCCTTTGATGCCCTTTGTTTCCCAATTTAAATGAATTTAATACTGGGGGCGTTGTCTGTTGAATCAAAGGTATAGATACAGAAGCCTTGGGCTTACGGCAACAAGGGATAACAGTGACAAGCTTAACTCCTAAGTGTTTTTTCTTGTACATCTGAAGGAATTTCCAGCTTTGAGAGCTAAAGACTGCTGAATTTCCACCCTTATCCATCCTGTTTTTTCCCCTTATGAGACTGTTAGTGAGCATTGCAATCACAGTCAAGACCGTGTGATGTTTCAGATCTGTCCACTAAGAGGCTAACTCATTCCAGATAAGCCCTGAACAGACAACATTCATTTTTTACTTTGCTCAGAATTTCCTGTGCTTTGTTCTGCATCTGTTTGTGAAAGACTGTGTTATCTTTGAAAGCCTTCATCTTGTTTTCTTTATTTAAGCTATACGCTAAAATGGAAAAAAGGGAAGAGCTGGAAGGAGCCCAGCTGTAGCAATTTGCCAAAGATCCCACAGAGGGATGGAGCTGGCAAACTCCTGAAACCTCATCAGCCGACCTCTGGTGCAGTTTGGGAAGCCAGGAGATAAGCCACTTTTCCTGCTAAAGGTTTGGCAGCCTCAGCCAGCCATTCCGAGTAATGCCTAAAGACCACACCAGCATTTAATTGCATTTTTCTCCTCCTTCCTTCATTCCTCACTCAGCTTCAGTAGTGGTTGACCTTAAAAATCAGTTCAACCTCTTCTTAGTCTTTGTGTGTGTGTTCATGTTAGAGCTAAATCACATCTTGACTTGCTCTCGTCCAGCCAGGTTGTCTCAAAAGCAGGTTCTCCCTAAAATATCTCCCTCAGTCAGTGGCTGTTGTCTCTGGTGCTGTGAAAGGTGAGAGTGTTCCATGGTCAAATATTTTTAAAGATGCTCTGCAAGCACCCAAGTGTTTCTAAGTTACACCTCCTGTGTATGTGGATGAATTGAAAGAAGCTTAAAAGTGATGAAAATAGCACAGAAGGAGTACAGTTTTTTCCTTTCTTCACAACGTGGGAAATTTCTTCCTGTTCAGGGTGGAAATACTGTCACAATGTTAGCAAGAGGGTGCAGTGATAGAAGTGTGTCCTTTCATATCTATATATTTTCTCATTGAGAAAAGGCATCTGGGTTGCACTGCCACATGCACATACAGGTGTATCGGATGGAGACGGCTGAGGAGGAATTTCATCCCCTTTTGATTTTTCCTGACCCCTGCTCCCTTGCTGGGGATGTGAGATCTTGTTTCAGAGCCTCAGACTCTCTCAGTCTGTGGCTCCATATGCCAGAGGGAAGTGATAAGATTGCATGGAGCCACAAACCTGAAGCTTGGTACAGGAGTGGGCTAAGGCTGGGGAGAGGCATATTCCTATAGTTACACACTATGTATGCAGGACTTAATTTCTCTTCCCTTCTCTTGGTTCCCATGGTCTGTCTAGAAACATGCTGTTTCTCTTCCAAGAAGAAGACATCTAACTTTTCTCTTTAATGTGACAATCTATTTGACGGGGCAGTAAGCAAATAACTCTGTTTTGCAAAGATAATAAAATCTGGTGCTTTCTGGAGTAGTTGTTCTGCCTCTTTGCATCTCGGGAGGTCAGTAGCAATTACCTTCAGGTGGAAGTCATGAATAAGGAATAGAAGTTACAGGAATGTGGCTTGAATTCCAAATCTTCTTGAAACATGGGGTTTTGCTGCTTTTCTCCCCCTCCCCAAAATCAATTGAAGATGGCCTTTTGTGCAACAATGAGGTCTGTGGTTAGGGACTAGTTGTCAAGTTTTATTTAGATGGAAACCTGTCCCAGAAGCGTTACATCATCTCATTGTCCTGCAGGGAAGAACTTCAAATGACAGTTTACATTTGCCTGGAACTGACCTTCTCTAATTGAAATGAACAAGGCTGTCTTATCTAAGTAGATAAACACAGCCCATTTGCAATTGTAGATTTAAATGCACTCTTTCATAGATTACCTTGTAACAGTATGGCGCTGTCCTTGAATATTTAAAGTCTCATTAACAAGAGACCAGAATTGAAGAGTAAATGTTCTTTGTGAAAAAGAGGTTTTTGAGCTGCAAGCTGATGCTGATCTCTGCTAGGCTGGAGGAAGACTGTTTGGTACAAAGTCTCCTTTATGCCAGCATGGAAGGTGCTCCAATAAAACTGGCATGCAAAGTCATGAAGGTTGATTAACATCCACAGCATTACACAGGGTTATATACAAGTACTCTGCTCATAAAGTAGAATAAATGGGCCGTTAGTTAAGGCATTACTTAGCACAGAAAACCACCTTTCTTTCTGTTGTGGATCTAGACCTCTGCCATTAATAGCTTGGAAAGCAGACATTTTAGAAATTGTTGACTGATTAGAAAAATGAGTTTAAAATACTTCATGCAGACTTGAATATCGGGGTTTATGGGGAAAGTTTTGCAGACTTTCAGTTTCTCTGGCATAGCTGTATATTGAGATGGTGCTGTATTGCCATCTGGCTGGATCAAAATTATAACTGCTCAGAAATTTTCTATTTAAAGCCTCTCAAATAATTTTGGACTTAGTGGGGATAGTCTCGTGAAAACTAGATTTGCAGGGAAACTTAGAAAGGGACAGACTCTTGTGAGAAGGAGTCTGCTCTTCAGTCTGTGCTTTCCTAATTCCTGGAGAGATTCTGTCAGGACTGACAAAGGGCTCAGAAATGTTACCAAGGTTTCAGGAAAATAACTTCCAGGGTTTTTTTCATGGCTGATGTCTCTCCTGACCTTTGTTGACTAGGTAGTTCTTCAGGCAGCCGGAATGAGAATAGACTGAAGGAGATGTTGTTTTCCATGCTGTTTCCCTTTACTCTGTACTTTCAGCCTCTGTACTCAGGCTGAAAGCAATGGAAAAGTACTGGTATGGTGTCCTGTACTACAGGTTTGGTGTCCTCCTCTCACGAGAAGTCTTCAGTTCCCCGAAATGCTAAGGACAATAGGGATCTCACTGGGCCTTTGGTTGGTGTGTCTGTTTGCTGTAAAGTTGAATGCTGTTCTGCCGCTCGAAGGAGGAAGTTCTCAGTCCCAAGGCTCAGGAGCAGGTGATAGTGGCAATTTCAGCAGGATTTGGGGAATTCTTGTGGTATGAGGAGGGGGAAAGTGACCTCTGTAGGGGGCAGGTTTTGTCCTGTTGTGGCCTTTTAAGAGCAGATTATTTGGAGGGTAGCACTACTTACATAGGTCCTGCTCTAAAACCAGGTGGGGACATGCCAAATGAAAATATGACTTCAGCGGAATTAATTTGCTAAGGTGTAAGAAACTCCTGTTTTAAAAGTGCACACATTTCTCTCTGCTCCCCAATCCCCCCAAAGCTTGCAGCTCAACTGACTGTAAGTACTGTTTTGAGGAAAAACTGGGATATGGCCTTTCTGATTGATGCCTCAACACAGAGCTCATCTGAGGACTTAAATACACTGTCTTGTTAATCAGAAACTACAGTGAAGAACAAAGGGAAAGCTGCTGGAACCTCATGGATTGCAAGGGTTTCTCACAATATACATTTTGCCTCTCAAAATCCACTAAAGTACAATCGATGTTTAAGTCTACACAAGTTTTGCTGTACTTACTAACCAGCTATGTGCAGCACATGTTGATGAACACATTTGTGCCATCTCTAAAAACAGAGCATCCCAAACGTGCGTAGGTCCGTGAAACACTGGTGCATGGCTTCCTCCAGAATTGCGGAGAAGCTCTTCATGGTCCAGATCTAGCAGTGTCTGCTGCTGGTGCCTGTCGTGAGAGATGCTCCTATTTATATCCCTTGCTCTCTGTGAAATGTAGGTCAGGATTTTTAGTTTATGATTGCTCATAGGACAAATAATTTTCAGATACTTCCATGGTAATACCGGACAATTAGGAGTACTCCCTCTCTGTTTACCTCAGCTCTTCATCTGGTTGACAACCTTTTCCCTCCCTTTAAATTGAAAGGAAGAAAAGGTGTTTTGCGGTTTCTCAGTGTACTTTTCCTCTACGGCTGCTTGTGTTCTTTATTCTGTCTTTGTCCTCTTATATTCTGGGCTCCCTTTGAAGTGTGGGGGTCTGTTCCTGTGCCACGCAGTGCCGTGCCGTGCTGGCAACTCCAGGCTGCTTGCTGCAGGCTCAGTGTTACAGCCATGGAGATTTCTTTTTTTCTTTTCCCCCACCCTAAACTCCTGGCCATCCAGCCTAATGTGAGAACAGATTGGCCTTAGTATTTGGAGAAAAGATCTATAATAAGCACTGGGGACATGCTGGTAAAAAGCATCAGCATGGTATACCAGCTCTGTTGGAGTACTGACTGTACATTAATTCTCTAACTTATAATTAGTTATATTAAATTCCAATTTTCTGAAAGGAACCATTATCAAATAACACTCTGTTTGAAATCTCAAGGAAACATAAGGAATGAAAGCTTAGTCCTCTTATGCTTTCATCTTTCAGAAGCAATCCCTATCTCAACATCTTGACCTACATTTTCTTTTTACCCTCTCCAAGAAACATTGTGTGGATTTAATGTCTCAGAAGGGAGGTAAGGTTTTTTTTTTAATGTGTGTGTATGTGTTGACACATAAAGTTTGGGGAAAGCAATGCGGCCTTCATGTCCCCAATGTTTTTTTTTTTTAAAAAAAGACTTGAAAGTGTTTTCCATAGTATCTCTGAGGCAGATTTTAGTTTCAGAAAGCAATTAAATGTAAAAAGTCCAACCTATTGTTTTATGGTCCACTTACATAAATCTTGCTTCTGCCAAAGCCTTTTCTGATTTTGCATGGCAGTAGAAAAAAAAAATTGGGCTTTTATTCCTTCTTGCATCCTACTCTCCATTTGCATCTAGTAGTACATTTTCTTTTTATTTTCTATTTATCTTTCTATTCTTTTTATTTTCTTTTTACATTTTCTTTTTTCTTTATTAAATTGAATGGTTTTTATGTTTGTTTGTTTGTTTGTTTTGTGTGTGGGTGGTATGTTTAAAATGCTGTGTCTGTTCCCATTGGTTCTTGCCCTTACTGTGTAGCTTTTTGGTGTTACTAATAAATAGTTCTACGTAGGAGTTAGGCTTTAACCTGGATGGCCTGAACATGCACAGAAGCAAAGTCTGTTGGTGCTGTTTTCACATTAGGTCGGCCCACCTTTCCCTGTTCAAAAGGTATTTCCAATACTCACAGTGTGCTCTCTGCTTCATCCCACCACATGGAGTTGTGTCCTGTCTTCTCCAGCTGCAGGATGAATGTTGCTATAGCCTTGCCCCGTGTGGAAACAGGAGAATTCTTCTGCCTTTTGTTCAGTGGAGTTTTTCTTTTTTTTTTTTTTTGGGGGGTGTGTGTGTGCCTGCACCTGCCTGTTATCACTCTGAGCACATAAAGTGCTAACTGCTTGCTAAACATTAACACTATTTAATAGTATTTGCAGTTTGAGGAACATCGTATGGTGGGAATGTTCTAACTCCAGGAAGACTTTGTTTGAACTGTTTCAGTTTAATATGTCTCTCTAAATTTTTATTCACAGGGTACTGTGAATGTACCGAGGGATTCCATTTGTCTTGTTTTTTTTCCTCCTCCAGTATTGTCACATTATATTGAAATAGAGTTAGGCAGTGTTTTGACTATCAATAATGGACTTCTGGCCCTTGATCAGGGACATTTTTTTTTTTTTTTTAATTGTAGTGTTACAATGGTGACACAGCCTCTTGGGTATATTTTGAAAGCTCATTTACCTCTTTATCATATATTTCTATCCTGTTCCATTACATGTACCTCCCACCCCCTCACTGCAATTTCTCTGATGCTGTACTTTAAACAAATAATATGCTAATGGGTGCTAGCCTTCAATTACACCAATGCATGAAAGGAACATTCTTTGTTGCAACATTGCAATGAGTTCTTGGTTGGGGAGGAGGAAACAGTATTTTTAAAAAATCACAAGACAGTACTTTATCTCCTTTGCTTATTTGGAAAGATAAAATCATTAAATGCACATCAGTGTATGGTCTTGACTGTATAAGTGTGTGTTGATGGTTGTCCCAAGGTTTCTATTAAGTCAGGAAGCAGCTAATGCTATTTCACTTCCTCTTCTGATGCCCTGAAACATGAGCAAAAAAAGCTGTTTAATAGCAGCAGAATGTTTCATGGTAGTGGAATTTAACTCCTCTGGGGGCTGGTGTGTTGGGAAGTCTCCTTAACATTTCAGAAGCCTTCTCTCCAGCATCAGGTTTTCAAGTGGCTGCCCCCCTACCCCAGCTCTCATCTCTTCCCCGCTGTGGTTTGCCTGTGGAGCTCACAAAAGGGAGGTGAAAGTAAGGTTAAGCTGCTGGTCTCAAGAGCTGGAAATAGAGATGGAAATTGCTTGGCTTGCGAGGAGCCTTTCCTTAAAGGCTGTTACAGCACCGACGTTTCCTGTGCCGACGCTTCCGAGATCTGCGTTAATGCTGGCAAGAATCGTTTGTCCCCGCAATTAGAACGGGAGCGGTCTCCACGTACAGCCTGTCAGGTGGCCCAAGTTGGTGGCATACGATGCCTTTAACGTTGCGTCACGCTCGCTTTGGCCTCTGCGTCATTCCTGCAGTGAGATCCTCGGAGCTCAGCCGTAGGATCCTCCTGCTTTAGCCCCTCACCTGCTCTCCAGCTGCTGCAGTGCTGGATCTGGTCTTGGGGAGGGAGGGATTTATCCTAAATGTCTTCCAGCGCGTACTTTTCCATTGCACGTTCCCAGCAGGTATGCGGCTGCGGTGCCTCAGAGAGACGTCCGCCAATCTCTGCCGGTGCTGTCAGCATCGCATAGGAATGGACTGGAACCCCTACCTTAGGCGAGAGCTTAGTGCTCAAATAGAGGTGAAATGTCATCGCTGCCGTGCACGTCCGTGACAGAAGAATTTCTTCATTTGTGTCGGGCTTTCATATTGCACTTGTCCTTTCAGTTTGCTGCAGTTGGTCTCAATGTTTTACTGTCAGGAACGTCCTTTTCTCTGATAATAAGTCTGCAAACAGATTGCAGCGGACTGAGTGCGACAGCAGAGCAGTTTTTCATCCTGAGCATGGAGTGTACTCCTCTGACCTTTAATTTTAAAAAGTGAGGAAATTATACTACTCTCTTGCTGGCCCCTGCAAGAAAAAAAAAGAAGGAAAAAAGTTCCCTTCTCCTGAGAAGGGAAAAATACAGATATGCAACAGATTTCACAGTAAGATAGGTGCATTTTTTCGATTTGTATTTTTTTTAAGCATCCTGGTTCTGCAAATATTGTTGAAATAGTTTTACTTACTATATGGTAAAAAACAAATCTTTCCGTGACCACATTGTTGTTTCATGTGTTAGAACCATATCAAGTGTTTTAAAGAATATATTTTTATAATCAATTTAGCAAGCCAGATGAGAATCGAGGGAGGAAGGCATCCTAAAAGATCAAAGGCTGAGTTTTGGGAGCTTTACAGGTGGTTGAATTTTCATTCGCTTTATGATACCTTGTAGATACTTTCTGTGAAGGAAAGGAAATAAATGCTGGGTAGATGGTGCCAAAGGGGAGAGTTCTCCCCCAGGAAAAGAAGCTCCGGTTTTCCCCTGAAGAGAGTTCCCTTTCCCTATTAGCAGCGAGGCGTCAAGCATCATGGATGACATTTAGGGTTACAGACAAAAGCCTTTGAAACCAGCGGCACAAAAAAAAAGTGTGTAAGAATTGCCTAGGCAGCTTCCTCCCCTCCCTCTTTCTGGGATGTCACAGGACCTTATGCTGGCCTGGTTGTCAGGTCTATGTTAAGGCTCTGAATAGACATGTGAACACTCAGGCTGGCAGGAATTTGAGATCTGGCTGCAAGCAGTGCCGATGCATCCCTGGCAAAGCATCCCTGACATTGCAGAAGGCAGCCTGCCTCGCTGCCTCCAGTCCAACCAGACTGCCCTGGCCTCCTGCACCAGGGGAGGGCTGTCTGGAATGTTGCTGAAGAGGCTAGGGTGTCATACTCGAAGTGTCTGTGACCTATTTTTTTTTTTTTTAAGTCAGTGGATATTTAATTGCTGTAAACTCAAGAGATCGTAATTTAAGTGCTTAGTAGAATGAGGTGACATGCCAGAGGAAAAAAAATAAATCTTTGTCAGCAAAAGATGTTGACAGCTTGACTCCTGGAGCTGACTGATGGATGAATGGTCTCAGAGTTAGGGAGGGCACATTCACTACGAAGTTATTGAAACTGTGGAGCAAAAGCAGTTAAAGTGGTTTAATTCAAATATCTGTCATATGTAACTTGAGTTTATGTAGAACATCTAGCATTTAACTCAATTAATTTTTCCCAGGACAGGATGAGGACTTTTTCTCACCTTTTCTTTGACTGAAAGTTTAGAGCACCTCCAGTGAAGGAGGAGGGCTGAATCCATGCTCGTATCTGCTGGCTGCATGGGACAATCACTGTCACTGCATCGACAGGCTGCGTGTTCTTGCAGCAAACAGGATCCTCATCACTCGTGTCACATCCGGGGAAAAATAATTTCTATCTGTCTGGAGGGCTGCCCATGCTCCTGGCAAAAGTCATGAAAGGCAAATCCTCAATGACATGCATTAAAATATCAAATGGGACTATGCAATTAGAAGTATGTCATTCAACGTTTGCTTTTCACAGCTTTTGTCACAGAGGTGCAGAATTAGATGCAATTAAGCAGAGGATAACTTCCCCAAAAGGGCTTTCTGGCAGTTCTCTTGTCTTTTCCCTATCCTTTTTCTTAGAGCGCACTGATGTGCTGGAGCCCTCCTACTCTTTCAGAATCTGCTGTTTTGCTTACTTTTGAGGTGTGTGTAGAAGCCAAGACATACATTTATGTCTCTGATAATTATATTTAACTTGGTTTACTTGAGAAGGAAGTCACTCAGGCTCTCTGTTCTGCTTCCCATTTGCAAATGGAGGAGGACTGTCCTAGTCCGTCAGAGGAGTGTGGATGTTACATAAGAGCCATGCTGCATTCTTAGCTTCTGCTGCCAGCTCTCCAGGCTTCTCCAAAGACTGCAGCAGACGGCTGGCCTGGCCCCTGCCTGCTGCTGCTTTCTCAGGGAAGGTGCTGCCTGTCCAGAACATCAGTTCTGGAAATGGGCTTTTCTTCATCAACCCAGATCATAAGCCTGGCTTGTTTGTGTGATCCCTCACCACAGATCACTGGGAACTGTGCTTCATTAGACAAAAAGCATGTAGCAAGTGTTCATCAAGACGCTGTTTTGCTGTTGTTCCCAGTTGCATACAGATACGGAGTTTTCAAATTACATGATCTGTAAGGGTTTCCTAGAAATCCTGACAAATATAGCCAAGCCTTGCTAAGCCTCTGTGTTTTAGCAGCACATTTCCTTCTTTTCAGGCTCACAAGTATTCATTGTTTACTGAGACATTGCTTGCCTCTTTATTTCCCTTGTTGTTTTATTTGCACATTCATACCTTGTATTTTCTTCCAATTAGCAGGCTCTTCCTTACTTCACTGTGTTTGCCTTTACCTTCTTTCTTCCTCCTTCTGTTATACTCTGTGGAGACACAATTGCTAATTTTTACTTTCTAGTGTAGAATAGCTGTTGTCTAGAGACATGCTCTTGGCATAGCTTTCTTTCTCATGTTACTTAAAATACCAGAATGTCTTTTTTTAATTTTCTTTTTCATCTTTACTAATCTGTCTAGTCCCTAGGTGCAGAGGTATGGATATTTTTGAAGTGTGGATTTATTGTTTCTTTGTCCATCCATACCTACTGGAAGCTTAGCTCTGAAACAGGATGAGTCTAAAAGCATAGCCCTGTGATGCTGAGGTAGGAGGAAATAACTTGGCTGAAAATTGGACTGCTGTGGTGTATTACAGTTAAGCTAGCTCTGTGAAAGTGCTTCAGAAGGGAGAGGAATTGCCCTCACCTATTGACATAAGGGTGACAAAGACCTGAAACAGTGATTAGCTTGCTTTACTTAATTCTTATTTAGCAGTGTAATCCATGCTCTTTCCCTTCACATGGGTATTTGTGAAGGACAAGTAAAAATACTTTGGAAACAGAGTCGGTAACTTTTCTCCAAAAAGCTCTTAAATGGATTAAACAAAACAGAAAAATAAAAGATGGAAAGAACTAAACATTTTAAAGTGAAATTATTTATTTCACAGGTATATTGCAGGTTTTCTTTGCTCTCTCCCATGGGGCATCATCCCACTGGTTTTCCATTCAGCTGTAAAATTCCACAGGAAGGGCAGGATAAACAAGACATGATGGTTTTGGCATAAAAACCGAAGAATTTATTTGTACGTCACTGATAATATTGTTAATACCTGAGAACTTAGACTTTTTTCTCTCTCAGTAGTTATACTGATATTTCAGTTGCTGATACCCTTGAACTACATGGAGATAAATTATATTTTTGCACTTGTCTGTGATTGCTAATAAAATGCATGTTTACCTCTGTTTCGAGGTTGCATATGAGAGAAGGTCTCTCATAGGACAGATGCAAATCTAGGGATACTTTTCTTCAGAAATAATGCCACTCTGTCTAACACCAAAGTATATGCAAAATCTCACGCCACTGAGGGACATTAATAACACCAACTTTGTGTCTCATGTCACAGGTACTGTCTGTACCCCCTCCCTGTGCTTCACTGTGGAAGCTGAACTCACTGTATTTTACAGTTGGGAGAGGTGAGGAGCCTGGAGAGGAGGTGGCCTCTCCAAGGGCACCTGCTTGATGATGTCTGCATCTGGGCAGAGTCCAGGTCCCTCCCTGCATACTAACCAAGCTCTCTTCCTGGTATTGGTGTTCCTGTTTCTTTGCTGGAGGCTTCATGCCTTCTCTGAGCACATACCTAAACATCAAAGGTCTGTAGCTTGCATTTGGAGTCCTCTTGTTCCTCTCGAGCTTTCTGACTGTGGTCAAAGGAGGCTGTGGGACTGAGGTAGATTTGAGTTGTGTGCATCAAATAGTGTGATTCCTTGGCAAATAGCGCCTTGTACTCAGGAAGAGTACATGGTGCTTGTTTCCCTGGTGCTAAAAGGGAATGTTTATGGTACCATAAAATTGACTGTGTTTGTTTGTCCAAACTTAATGGTCTTTACACAGCCTGGTACCAGCTTACCAGAAATGCTGCTGCTCTCCTCTTATCATACAGCTCCAGGGGCAATTGGTAGGAGCTCGATAGCGCAGTGGTACAATGTAAAACAAAATGAGCAGCTGGTAGGGTGGTGATCATCAGGTCTCTTTCCTCCTCTCTGTTCTGCTTCATTCAGGACAGCTCTGGTGTATGGGTTTGGGGACAATTCTTCCTTAGGTTTCCTTTCCCTCAGCCTCCCCTTTGTAAAATTAAGAAAAATATCGGAAAAAAATCCAAGGGTAGCCATTTGTGATTTTAAGGTATGACTCAGTTGTCTGCGTTTGCAGGACGGGGATTTAAGAGAGGTGAGTTTGTTCCCTTAGCTTTTTTTGGGTCAGCATTACTGCTGCTATCTCCTTCACCTGTCAATGAACATCTACCTCGCTGCTCAGCCTGTTTGATATTCCTGTTCCCTCCCTCATCCAGGCCACACCATTATGGAGCCCAGGATTTGGCCTCCATTCTGCCTTATGAAGTATAAAATGCCAGAAGAGGTCATGTGTTTACTTGAAGGAATGAGAGGTTCAGAGTTTTCGTTGTGTCCTTAAAAGTGGAGAAATGTCTTTAATCAGAGAGGTGTGTCTCTTTGAATACTTAAAAAAGTAAAACCCAAACCTAAAATAACAGAAGTATGGACAAACATCAGGTGAGGCTTTTCTCTATTTATACAGTGCAGACATTGGCAGGCGTTTTTTGCCTGTTTTATTGGTTTCTTTTGTTTTAAATTTCTTTCAGATGCATATTTCATAAATCAAACTGGGGCTTGGGGAGTGTCATATGGCCTGGGGTAGTTTCCTGGCACAAAATTAAATTAGGTTCATTTTTGACTGTTGTATTCCTGTTTTTATGAGTTCAATGCCACCCCAACCTCAATCCAAACTTCCCCAGATAAAAAAAAAAACACCCTAGAAAGTGCTGTGTTGAAACAACAGAACAGTTAATTTCAGTTAAAGCTGCTGGTGGGTAATGGACTAATATTCAGGACACAAAGACTCAAAATGTCCTTGGCTGCTTGACAGTGGTTTTCGATGGAGCTGTAATGGGAGTAAGGAGCTTCTTTCAACCTGTATTATTTAATCAGTTCTCTTTGGTGATCTGGTCTTTTGACATGCTGACAAACACATCTTGTGCTGTAATGTCATTCATGCTTGGCTTCCATAGTAATGATGTATATCTACATATAAAAGCACTCTTCTAGTCAGTTATGAAGACTGTACAAGCTATTTGCTAACAGTCTTTGGCATAATGGTACTGCTTTACGCATATGCTCTGTTATGTACCACAATCAACCTAATGTCCAGTGGCTTGTCATCTGAAAAGCCCACGTACTGTTAATTACCATCATGGTGGCAGCACAGAGCATCCTGTGGCATAAACGATGATGGTTTCATGCTGTGGCTTTTTATTTAGAGGCAGAAAATTGTTGTGGTTTTACATTACCAAATTAGATGAAAATAGCCTTTATGACAACTATCCTTAAAAAAGTGGACAAGGAATTAATATCTCTTATTCCAGAGAAAAATTTGTTTTGTTTTTAAATTATGTCACAATCATGAAAACCCTGTTCTTTAGTCTCTGAGACAACCAGAGCATGAAAATAGGCCTTATTTTTGAAGCATGTTGTCTGTTTAATATGTAATGTGATACCTTGTCATGCTGTGACAATGTGACAGATGGCATTTGCACTATAAAACTAAATTATCTTTTGTGCATAGCTATACAACAGCTAAATACAGTAACTCAGTACAGTGTGCTTATTAATGCAGACTGCAGATGTTTTAGAGATACCAGTGTGTTTAAACTTAGCATCAAATGAGTAATGTATTTATTTAACATGCCTACCAAGATTTTGGTAGTGTTTCAGCACACTGTTTAATTTGTAAAGGGTGGTTTTGGTAGAAATCAAGTTTAGGATTACAGACAATGCAATGTAGGTTTGTACTGCATTGCAGCTGCTTGTCTGTTACTTACGAAAAATGGTGAAAACTGTTAATTAATGATACTATGGAAATAAACTTGTATATAAAGATATAGCTTTTAAGAAACTGTAACACCCTGTAGTTCAAAATTGTTTGGGTTGGAAATGACCTCTAAGATAATCAAGCTGAACTATTAACCCAGCACTGACAAGTCCACCACTAAGCCATGTTCCAAAGTGTTACATTAACACATCTTTTAAATACCTTCAGGAATGCTCCCTCAACCACTCCCCTGGGCAGCCTGTTCCAGTGTTTGACCCCCTCTTCCATAAAGAAATTTGTCCAAATATCCATCAGTACATTCCCTGGTGCAGCTTGAGGCTATTTCCTTTTGTCCTATTGCTTGTTGATTAGGAGAAGAGACCAACCCCCACCTGGCTGCAGTCTCCCTTCAGGCACTTCTAGAATGTGATAAGGCCCCCCCTGAACCTCCTTTTCTCCAGGTTCAACACCCCCAGCTCCCTCAGCTGCTTCTCATCAGACTTGTGTTCCAGACCCTTCCCCAGCTCAGTTGCCCTTCTCTGGACACACTCCAGCCCCTCAATGCCTTTCTTGTGCTGAGGGGCCCAGAGCTGAATGTAGTGCTCGAGGTGTGGCCCCCCCAGTGCTGAGCACAGGGGGACAGTCACTGCCCTGATCCTGCTGGCCACACTGGTCCTGATACAGGCCAGGATGCCATTGGCCTTTTGCCCACCTGAGCACAGACTGGCTCTTGTTCAGCCACTGTTGACCAGCACCCCCAGGTTCCTTTCTGCTGGGCAGCTTTCGTGTCTCTCCAGATCCCTCTGCAGAGCCTTTCTACCCTCAGCAGATCAATATTCCTGCCCAGCTTGGTGTCGCGTGTGAACTGACTGAGAGTGTCCTCAGTCCCCTTGTCCAGGTGATTGATGAAGATGTTAAGCAGGACTGGCCCAGCACTGAGCCCTGGGGAACACCATGGGTGGCCAGCTGCCAACTGGATGTAACTCCATTCACCACCACTCTCTGGGCCCAGCCATCCAGACAGTTTTTAACCCAGCTAAGAGTGTACCCATCCAAGGCTTGAGCAGCCCATTTCTCCAACAAAATGTGGGGGAAATGGTGCGAAAGACTATACTGAAGTCTAGGTAGGCAATATCTACAAGATTGAAGGAAAACGAGAGGTGTATGTGAGACACCCATTTATTGCTGATTTTGAATTCTGTACAGAATATGTGTGAAACATTCTGTACCTGTGTGAAACCGGTGGTCAGAGTAAATATTTAAACAGATGAAGATAGTAATTTTTCCCCCTCTGTATTTTAGGCATAGAATTCATGTTGGTAGTTTCCCACAGTGTGGTTATACTCAAGAGTTTTTCCGTGTTCAGGTAGTGCTAAACTTCCAGACCATGGTGTGGGATGGTTAACCTTCAGACTTCATAACACTGCAGTTAAACCCTTTGCTTTCTAACTTTTGTGTCAGCTCTCCTAAATGGGATGTTGCAGAAAGAAAAGAAAAATAGTTATTAATATTTTAAAACGAAGCTTTGCTGTACATCTCCCAAGACTGCACAGCTGAAGTTTGGACAGGCACGTTACTCCATATGGGAATAGAGCTTTAGCTCCATGTAACGCCTATGTAACTACAATCTCTGCTATTTATTACATGCTTTCATAAGGAACATTGTCATCCTAGCATGGTGAGAATGCTGTCTTGAGTAAATCCCTTTTTTGACTTACTGTAGCTTATGTTTGTTTTGCTGCTTGCCCTGGAAACTGGACTTTTCTACTAGCCCAAAGCAGTTCAGCTTGCAGGGATCAGGGAGGAATGCAGGGAAAGGGCTGCCAGGGGGGAAAGCAACCCAGAATCTCTTGGCAGTGGGAAGAGAGTATCCCTGTATAGTCAAAAAACCCAGCAGAGTTATGTATTTCACATATTGTTGAGATCTGCAGGATGGCTCCTCTGGATTATGGACCCTCTGATGTTATCCCATATAGAAAGCTGTGAATATAGTCATGTTGAAATTGTCTTTGTTTCGGTCATTTAATGGTTTTGATATCTTTGACTTGCGTTTGGGGGTGTTGACTGCTGATTTTCCTAACATAATGGCTTTGTGGGTTGCCTCTGACTGTGGGAACTGACTGGAAATACAATTGAATGTATTTTTTTTTTTCCCTAAGCTGCCTTAGGACTGGGAAATTGCGAGCTAAAATAGGTGTTGTTCTATTGTAAGAACATGCAAATGCTCATGCTGAGATGCCTTTGTTGGCATTAGAGTAAGTGATGTGGAAATAGTGTTTTGGAAACATTGTGAAAGTCTCTTCACCCAACCACTTAGTTAACTAACCACATGATGCTGAAATTTGCTCAGATGCTCTCCTTTGGTTTCCTGATTATTCAGTAACTTTAATAATGAAGAACACACCAGTAATTGCAATCTCATCTATTTTTAAAACCAGCTGACTCCGAACCCTTCCTTACATTTTTACTGTCCTCTCTTATGTTACTGTTCCCTCTGAACTACTTATTGTAGTTAACATCACCTTTTATTGTATGGCGCGTTTCCAGGCATTGGGTTTTCACATCGTATCTTCAGATGCTCCCAAGACCTGTCCTGCATGTGCCTGTCAGCCATCTCTCCAGATGACCAGAGATGAGTTAGATCATGACTTGAGAAGAATTGTAGATTGCTGCTAAAAGTGTGTGTGTATCACCAAAAGCAGTATGGTCAGCAAATGTGTACCGATGGAGATTAAGCCCTGCCTGTGCTGGAATAGTTAAATCTTACTTGCTAGGCTCTTATGAGAGGCAATCCACTTGAGTCAGCACAAGTCCCGTTTAATAAGCTAATTTAAGCAGATTTTACTATTCTTTATGCTCTGTTTCTGGTGAGTAGGACGTTCTGGTTGTTGGAGTAGGCTCAGCAAGCCCTCTGCTCAGCGAACAACTACAGCCAAGAAGCAAGGGGGGTAGTGAGCTGCAGTGGGAGCAAGAGGGAGCATGCTGTGTGCAGGTTGTAAAGCCATAATATCCGTATTCTGTGGGGGTCACCCTAGAGGGTACGGCTCAGCTCTCATAGCAGAGCCCTTCCTGCATGTGAAATAACAAACAAACTTGTAGCCACAGACAGATTGAAAAATATTCAGTGTGGAAGGCAAATAAATAGTAGGTGATAGAAGTCTCTGTAATAATGACTAGTATGCAGAAAGGGCTTTTGTGCTTTCTCTGGCTTGTAACAGAGTGGATGAAAAAGTTACATTTGTGCTTTTTCTCAATACTGATAAGTGCAAATTCTTTTTTTTTTTTTTTAAATCTTTTTAAGCAGCATGTTTCTAAAACTGATTTGGTATTGCAGCATTTGTGGAAGTTTAAAAACAAATTCAGCGAAACTGTGAAGTTGACATTTATGTGACTAAGATGCATTTTAGAGAGGATGTTAAGATCTCCATGGTTTGGTTTTAAGTTACCCTTTTTAATTATTAGGAATTAGTAATTGGCCTTTCTCTGAAGGTGTCTAGTCTTGATCAGTTAAGAGTCAGAACAGTGTATTTAAGGGATCATAGATGTCACTTGATACGTGAGTTCCTGTATTGTGACTTAATTAAATAATTCATTATTACTGACTTAATTAAGGCAGTGTTTATTCAGCGACTTTGAACCATTCAGTGTTTCAATTCTTTTTAAACTTTGGCAGCAAATATGCACTGCTTCTCTGTATATATAAATTATTATTTCATGTAAGTCATTTTAATATATGAAATCCTACACTGACTTATAATGCAAGTTGCTGTACTTTCAGATTTAATTTTAATGAGGTTTAGTTTTTTAAAAAAATCTTATTTGACTTCTAAAACAAACACTTTCTATTACAGGAATAAAGTCTTATTTTTATCAGCCCTTATTTATTCTTCCTAGTTATTCAGGTCTGGTGGTTGGTCATGAATCCAGCTGCCAGGGGAGACGGCAGTGAGAACTAGGGTTGAGATGAGCCTGGTGGGCAAGGGACAGGCAGCGTCTGCCAACTCTTCAGCAGCTGAGAATGTCACGGGCTTTGACAGGAGCCAGGACTTTCTGGCATAGTGGTTAAGAGGTTGAAAGGCACAGCCACAGAAAAGCCATAGAAGAACTATTTGTCCCTTTTATTTGATTTGGCTCTTGAGGGCTTGCTGATTCCTTTACTGTTGCTGGGTGCTCTCAAGTAGCCACTCCTTGGAGTGGTTCAGCTTTCCAGACTATGCAGAAGAGCGTTTTCTCGCTCAGCTGTTTTTCTCTCTGTTTTTCTCTCTCTATATACATGCATCTCTGTAGTACTCAGCTTTTAAGAAATATGAATGCCTGCTGCTTCCTGTAGTGTGGCTGGTCTTGGGGTGTCAAACACACATGGGTTGATGCTTCTCAAGTGCACCAGCAGACCTGTATGTTCTGTCCACTGCACTGGCGCCAACTCAATTAATGGTGATAGGAGTGCCTGAGTATCACTTGGCAAAACTGTGGGGTTCCCATCCTGTCCTGGGGCCTCCACACCTTTCATGGCTCCCAATTGATGCACAGCAGTAAAGGATGTGGCTTATTGCAGTTAGAGATAACAGGAGTGGCATTTGAAGGAAAAGGTATCTGGGGGCAAGCTGAATGCATTTGATATAAAAATGATTGAGTGGCAATAAACTTTATAACAGCCTGCTTCAGCATGTGCTTTCTCTCCAGTGCTTGAAAGGAGCCTTTGGGTTGTGCCTTTCATCACTTCGGAGTGGATTTTGCAATTATGCTGGCCCTGAAAACCTGTAGAACATGACACCCATTCCCGGTATTTATCAGTATCTCTCATTTGTAGTTTTATGCCTCTCTTTTAGGGCACTTGTTTTAGTCGGTTCCAGTGGACGATGGCTAACATCAGTTATCGGCAATATTACTGCGTCTTGGAATGGTGCTGGTTATGATGAATAATGGGAGGCAAACTGATACTTTTTTCCTTGAGGAACACAAATCATGCTTGTCTCCCAAGTGAGCTGATGGTTTGGCAGGGTGAAAGGATGAATAAAAATTGCCTTCCAAGTGCATGCAAGTTGACAGCCTGAAAGGTGATTTTCTTGACTCATATACTTTGGGTTCCTGGTTTTTACATATGGCAAGTCTCCAGAACAAATATTGCTTTTGGAAAACCTAATCAAATTCTGCCATAAGAGTTAAGTTACTGAGTGTCAGGCCTCAAATGATATGCTTGATTTAGACTTCTTAGGAGTTCAAAAATTGTAAATTTTATCAGCAGTGGTTTCATGGAAAAATGCGAAGCAAAAGTTGAAACTTTTATAAGAATTAACTTATGCACTAGGGCTTCTAGAGGGGGTGAGTTCAGCATAGAAATATAATCTGTTCAGTGTTTTTTCAAAATTTGCCTTTATTTCCTTGGGAATGCTTTGAAGGGATGCTGTCACCCCACATCATATTGTGTTTTTGCACTAGAAACCCTTTTGTAGTATCATTTGCTGATACTGAAATTTGTTTTATTTGTTGGGTCACAGTTTGAGATCCCTTTAATGAAAAGGAGATATCAAAAGGAACTCAACAAAAGGGGAGAGAAAATGTAAATTGGGTCTTTTTTTCTTCTCCCTGATAGTGTTATGCTGGCTAGAAGAGACAGTGTAATGCAAAAATTGGTGTGTACTTTCAACTTGTGCTCTGTGGGCTGTGTATCAGGAAAAAAAATTGAGCTACCAGTTCACTGACTCTTCCCCAGAAAAAAAGCAAAACATGTTTTTGCTTTGTAGGTGGAGTTTTTAAAACAGTATACACAAAAACTGCAGCTTGTGGCCACCCCATAGCCCAAGTCAAGAGAAATTTGGTGTAGTTCAGAATGAATATGAGCAAACTTTGATTAGGAAAAGGAGAGAGAGAGATATGATGCAGGCTTTGGATTAGGCTGTTTAAAAATGGGCAGAGCATTAGATTGGAATTGGGGCGGTTCAGAGCCTGCTGGCAGTCATAGTGCCCAAGCAAGCAGTGAATAAATTACCTTGTGGGGAGGGAACATTTGTCATCAGCTGTGGCCAAGCTTCCAGTACTTAAGAGACACCAGCTCACTGGAGGAGGTGTCTTTGCTCTTGCTCTGGTTATGCTTTGGTGTCTCTTTGGAGCTGAGCTTGGTTGAATGCTTGGTCATACAATGAGTAAGTGCATTGGTGGTGCTGGATGTGATTTTCCTGAAAACAGAGGTCCGAAATGGTGTGGCACTGATAGAGTGCTGGTGGAAATTCTTGAACTGCAGTTCTTAGTGTTTTCAGTACAGCACTCTGACCAGCCTCACTGCCTGGCTCATCTTGGAAGAGGCAGCACAGCCAGCCCCCCACCCCCCTGCCTTCCCCACCACGTTTTCTTTTCTAAGGTGCAATTATAGAGAGACTGAAATGGCTAAGGGAAGGAAGTCCTATCAACATTTCTCTGAGGAAATACAGCTGTGAAACAAAGCTTTGTGATGCCATTTCTAAAACAATTTGGGTGGAGAGATGAGAATGCATTCTCCTGGATAAAATTGCAGGTCCTCTGGTAATAAGCTCTTATAACATCTAGTAAATAGTGAGCTAATAAAATTGTTTCCTCCCTCTCATCCCAGAGCCTGCTGAAGAATATCTTACTGTTTTAATTCTTCCTTAAATACGAGTGGTGTCATTGCCTATCTGCTGTTGTTTGTAAGAGTCATATTATATTGTAGTTACTTGGTGGCATAGAATACACAAAATTTGTTAAACGTTATGCTTGCAAAGGTCCAATGCTGTCTTCCATCTGTGTGACTGTGTGACTCTGCTTGCTGTATTATTGCTCCAGGAGAGAAAAGGCACAAAAGGAAAGGCAGCTCTGGCCTATGTACCTTTGCTGCCCTGTATACTTCTTCCGGCAGTCTGGAGTTTCTGTAGATGAGTGACACTTGGCCAGAAGAATCAAAATGAGGAAATGGACATTTGACGTTCACTTCTTTGGGATTTAGGAATTTTTTCAAAGGATCATAAATTGCAGTAGTTGGAAGCACCAGAATGAAGAGCAAGATGATGTCAAATTGAACCAAATAGCAGCTTAATTTTAAATCAATCCACAGATAAATGCAAAATACTCTCATCTATGCTAGTCATAGGAATTCTGTAAAACAAGGATGAATTTGATTAAGCTGTGTCCCTTTTTTGAATGTGACAAGATTATAAACACTATTGCAAACACTCATATTGTAGTTATTTGAGATTGAGGTCTTAGAGTTAACCAAATCAGAAACAGGCAGGCTGTCAAATTTTTATTGAAGTACCTCTATGAAAAATCAATGTTATCAGTCTGTCTGTTTGCAAGACAGTTGCTTTGGGCATCAGCTCTGTATTGTAAGTGTCAGATGTAAATTTTTATAAAATCACTGCAGGTTTTGAACATGGTGTTCTCCTTTGTCATGTTTGCAGGACTTCTCACTAATGGCCAATCTAAAGGATTAGGACCAGGCTCAGAACAGCTGGAGAATGAGAAGGATGATGCATCGCAAGTGTCCTCAACAAGCAACGATGTTAGTTCTTCAGATTTTGAAGAAGGACCCTCAAGGAAACGGTCAGTAATGAATTATGATTAAAATAGAGCCTTTCTTCTTTGTCTCTTTTGTCTTAGACTGTTTTTTATAAGTAGGGTGTGGTCACACCCACTACCCTACTGTAAATGGACTTTCCAGCATGGGTTCCTTCTATGAACAGCAAAGATAGAGCAGGCTTTGCTTCACCCATTGGTATAGACGGTTCTTGTTGCTGTTTCGGAAAGTATGGAAAAGCAGTTGTTGTTTTACAGTGGATGAATGCTAGTCTAAATGCCTTAAGACTCTCTCCTCTCCTGGCTTTTGCCTCTCAGGCCATGTCAGTATGTACGTGTGTGCAATTTCAAGGAAAGCATCACTAAAGTAGTTACTGCTACTGTTGTTATTTTTAGTTTCCGGTGAATTAAACCGTGTAAAGTTAAAAAGATAGAAAAGGATGAAACAGATGCTTCTGAGAAGAGGAACTGCATAGTAATGCGGTGCAGTGGCTATCAGTTGCAAAGGACTACTTTGAGATACTGCTGCAGCAAGCTGCCTTCTCTTTCCTAGAAGTCACTGAATGTGCCAAATGCGGGTTAAAATCATAGACCTCAAGCCAATCAATTACAGAAAATATGCTGAGAATGCAGGCGGCTGGGAGTTGTCCTCTCTGTGAAGTAAGAATGAAAACAGGCTGTCTGAAAAATGCCACTTAAAAGAGAGACTCAGAAATGCTTCCTCAACCTTTCTTCCTCCGCACTACTCGCATCCTAGTTCCAAACCAAAACGAACTATATAGTTATGATAATAACAATAGCAATAACAACAACAACAACAATAATAATAGCAATAGTAATATAATCCTAATCATAATAACAAAAGTTCCCTTTCAAACAGAAGAAGTATTCCTGTTTTCTGTATGGACCTTATAATTCCTCTGGGAAGCCTGATGGGGTGAGGAGGACATCCTCCTGTTCCTGTTCCAGTGTTTCCCATCCCTGGTTCCCACAATCTTTTCTGGAACAAACTCAAACTCTAACTAATATGCCTTCTTAGCTCATTGGGCATATCAGAGTAAAATTCATGTTGTCTTCTGTACTGGTAGAAATTTTGCAAGGCTTATTAGGCTTATTACATCCTGCAGATGCAAAGGTCAGGGCAAAGATATTTGTGTTCTGATTTTGGGCTTTGTGAGATACAACAGAGGATTGAAAATTATTTCTGCTGAGCTGTTCAGATGACATCTACTACTGGTGTGATCCTGGGAGACTGTGGTCATTATTTCACGGCTAACCTGTTGCTTGCACGTTGTCTTATTTCTGCTTCCCTCTACAGTTAGTCTGTCCCCTCATTCCTCAGCTGTGCTGGCATAATGGCTTGTAGGGTCACACCGTGAGTAGCTTCAAGAAGCTGGTGAGGATTAAAAATAATAGCAAGAAAAAGATGAATTGAGGCTTTTTGCCAGGTTTCTTAATTTTGAGCCTGCATGAGACTTCCATCTCTTGTTCAGAGTATGGTTGTAGGAGCAGTTGCCAGTGCAAGCAGGGGGACATCCCCTTCCTCTCTCGGGGCTGGCAAGGGGCAGGAGGACTTGTCCCTTACACTGTACCTGCTCCTTGCGCCCTGCACAGCTTCAGAAATGAGTAGGATTTCTACATTACCAGTCTCCAGAAACTGCACTTGAGTACTCTGGGTGAGACATTTTTGGAAGAGTGTTTGTTAGGTTTGGGCTGAGGGCATTTAGACCCCTGAGAGGCAGCTAGGTGGTTCAGGCATAATAATAGGGAACTTGATGCCTTTGGTACTTTTCGGATTAAAGCCAACAAAAAACCCGAGCCCCAACACAGACCCAAGATGAAAACTTTTTCTGGCTTTCATGGAAGGCAAGGCATCATTTCACTACTTCTTCAAGCATCATGAACTGTTGAAATAATATTACAGTTGTTACTTCTGTTGCTGTGAAAGAGACTGTTCTTGTTTTGTTTCCATTTACATCCAACACAGACTTTTACGTATTTTTTAGTTCTCCCTGTGCTTCCTCTTTGCAGACAGACCTTTTCTGGATTCCTTCTCTTAAGCTGTAGTGGAGTATGTTGGGTGTTTTTATGCTGTCTTCTTGTTTCCTTTTAGGCTTTTTGTTTTGTTTAGCTGAATATGCAATGTTTCTTCAATCCAGGTTATCTAGCAATCCCAGAAAGAGTTGTGTCAGGAATATTGGGGAAACAGAGGACATGCAGGAAGACGATGAGGGGGCAAACAGGACTGAAATGGAATCTGTGGGTTGACTGCCTCAGTTTAGCAAGTTTTGAGAAGTTATGTCCTCCTTGTCTTCTCCCAGCGTTTCTCAAAATTAAACTTTTTAGTTGTCTGTACAGCTGTGTGTATAACTAATACCAGTCTTGTAATAAATTACACCCTTAAAGACTGTAGCTTTAGCAATGTTCTCTGAACCAACCATTATATGTAAGTTATTATTTATTTCTTTATAG
>WAAG01064951.1:32127-53875 GCA_013390105.1 Tichodroma muraria | reverse complement strand
GCCCGGCCCGGCCCGGCCGCTCCACCGCAGGGCCCCTCCACGGTGCGCTTGCAGACAGGGTTTTATTTTGAGCCATTTTATTTATGTTCCCATCTATTTCATCTCGGTGTAGGCGTGAGGAAGGGACTGTCAGTAACTGCAGGAAGCTGCAGGGCATCTCCCGGTCAGGCTTCCCGAGGAGGTGGTCGTGGGAAGAGGACGGTGTGGCAGGTAATGCTGAAGACCTTAGGTCAGGCGATGTGGGCTCTGGCGCTCCGTGCACTGTCTGAAAAGTGGGGACTGGTGCTTCTCTTTCATCCAGCAGCGCCAAGGGCCTGGCAAGGATGCGGCTCTGAGCAACCCCGGCAGGGTTCCTGTGTTCAGCGGCTGAAGGGCTCTTTGGGCAGGTAACCCTATGGAGCTCCGCGCTTTGCAAAGCTCTGTGGCAGGATTTCTTTAGCCTCACTTTAGAAAGAGCCTGCCCATGCTAAGACAGCCGGGCACACGGAGGCTGAAGGCTGCACGCACGACCGCTCCCCGTCTGGCTCCGGGGCATCCGGCCGTGATGGGCAGCCGGAGCGAATGGCTCACAGGGGTTAAAGTCAAGGCTGTTACACCATCTAATCAAATATTTATTTAATATGAGCCCTTTAATTTGCTGAGGGTTTCTGCTTCTGAACTCTGAATATTTCCCTTGTATGTTTTCTTGCAAGGTATCCAGCATGGATAACCAGAAATGGAGAGTTCACAACCCACATCTATCAACCCACATCAACACAAGCTTATTCGACTTTGCCATTTCAGACATGCTTCATTTTCCGTTTGATTTTGTTATATTTTATCCACTTGCCTGTGGTTCCTGTAATGCCTTTCCCCAGTAGTTCAAAGAACTCTTTAGCACCTGGATTTTTCTTCTCGTGAAGGTATTTATAAGACAGCTCTGGATCTTTCTCTAACCCCATCAGCAGGAAGGCTTGTCCTGTGCTACAGGGCAATCCCTTCAAGCCTTGTTTCAGTTTCATGACGCCTTCTGCACTGCTTACAATTTTTGATCAAATGAATGTGACTGCCCTCACTTCTTGCAAACAGTGTTAGCGTGTAACATGCCAAATGGAAACATGCACCAGGATGTAAAATCAAAGGTCCTGATTACTGTTCACACTGGAGACCTTTGACTAACTCTGGCAAATTACTTTTCATTTAGATCCAATGTACAGCTCCTTTAAAATGTAGGTGTTGGAAAGGGGCCAGACTGTAAATAAGAGATGACTCTCAATTATTTTTATTGACTGAATACCAAACCACTGACCATACCTCTAGGGTTACTGCACTTTTGCTCCTTTGCATTATTAGACTGGCACTCACATACCAAGAGTCATCTGTGCACACATCCTAGTATTTTATAGTGAAATACAAAGATTTATTTCCATCTTGTCTTATTTAGTGAGAGCAAAGGTGCAGTTCCTGGGGAGGCTGCTGCTCTGTGTTAGATTGGATATGGGAGACCTGACAGACTTCTCTCCAACCCTACCTTGGTATAACTTCTTTCACTCCTTCAGTAGATACACATGCCTGATTTATGTCAGCATTAATAAAATAAGAATCAGATCTGCTGTTTGTGCCCTAAATTTCCATTCCCCTGGACCACCTGCTAAGACATCCTTGCTTCTGCATTCAGAAATTTCCTTTGTTGTCTTTCAATATGCCATTAGTAACAGCTAAATAGGGGGGCTGAAAGGCGATAAATACATCTGCATTTCTAAGCATGGCTGATGCTTTCTTTCCTTAAAATTACTTACATGTGGCATCCATTTGCCTGAGTCATTAATTCCCTTTTTACGGAGACTGCCTCTGTTATTTTTATGCTTTGTCCTTGATGTTTGCTTACACTGTCCCTGTTTTCCTTGTCAGAGAGCACAAGGTGCTGTACCCCATTAAGGATGACTAATACACAGACAGAGAGGAAAAAAGAGAAAGATTAAACCAGAAAGAAATGCATACTAAAACCATCACAGAGTACTTAACTGAAAAACCCTGCTGCTCACATGAAAGCAGTCTGGGAAAGGAGACTATTAGAAAATGAATGCACATGACTGAGGTGGAAATACAATTAAACCACCAGAGTAAAATAACAGAAAATGTAGTAGTAAGGTTAATAATAAACTCCTGTCATGAAAGCACAAAGTGTAGAAGGGAAATTACACTGCCAGTCATCTTCTCTTTATTAGGAAATTCATTAAAACCAGAGCAGTACCGCTCCTTTTAATGGAAAATTTGGATGGGCATGAACAACGCCTAACTATTAAGAGGCAGCCATGTCTAGGAGAGCTCTACACAGATGCGAAGAAAGGATGATCCTGCTGCAGATGCCAATGCAATATTTTCATTAATTGGTTTATGCACTTACGGTGTATGTGCATCACAAGCGCAGCTTATTGCTCACTACTGCTCCCTTGGCATCCTTTTATCACATTCTGCCTCACCTACCTTGCAATTTAAAACGCTGTATTTCAATTTCATGACAGGACAATCTGTAGCAAAATCTTTGCTCCTCTCTGCTTCAATCATCCCAGCTCATCTGGTTCCTGCTTCACCAGTACTCAGCTCTCTTCATATTGCTTGTCCCAGTTTCATGCTTTTCACTCCCAAATCCTCTGCTTAAGTTTATTTTTCCCTGCCTCTGCCTTTACTTAGAAGCTAACACAATGCACTTGGCTCCTTGTGCAGCTGGATCACCTTGTGTCAGGAGTTGGGGATGTTAATAGACTGGAGAAATCAGGAACCTTGTGGTGGGCAAGAAGGGGACTAGGGATGGGGATGTGCATCAATGTGGCTGCCTGCACAGCTTTTGCCCAATATAAAAGTCATTTTATATTATAAAAGTAAAATAAAAATTTTGATGGAAACAACACATTTGCAAAAGCATTTCAGGTTTTTTTTTTATTGAAAGCAAAAGCTCTGTCAATACAATTTGCTGAGGCTCAGAGACCTTTAAATAATTAGAATAACTCTTCTGCATCTAATTTGAAATGTGCAAGGGTTGCCAAACTAGATGTTGTTTCCATGTATTCCTCTGTGGGTATATATTATAAGCACACACTCAAATATGCATTCATATTGGGAGCTTGTAATCCTTAGCTATAATTCTCCAACTACAAATTCCCAAGGTAAGGGTACCAGTGCAAAATTTTGGAAATAATTTTTTTTTAATTTTTTACAATTACAATAATGTTTTAAAACAATATAGCTACATTGCCAAATGACTAGTCATCTTCAAATTGCTTTAAACCCAAATGTTATGCACTCAGGGAGGCTTAAAAATACAGAGTTGGGGCTGAGTGGTCCATTTCCAATGACCTTCATAGCTCTTCCAAAACCTTGTTCAGTGCTGTGAAAAGTGCATCTGCTTTGATTAGGGGATTCTCGCATTCTATGCACTTTCTAGATGTAGACAACTACTGCCTCCATGTTTATCTGCTGTACCATTCTGTACTTTCAGATGGTGAATAATGTCACGGGCTTATCCACGGCCACCTGCTCTGAGGTGTTCAAGCATGATCTCACTGGTCACAGCCAGTGGCACCCCGAGGTGTACCTTCTCCAGTGTGGCCTCATCCTTAGGCCACATCCCTTCAGAGGAACAACTACTGCGGCACAGATATTCCGGGTGTCCTGCTCCCACACTGACACATCCGCCGGTCAGAGACTCTTCAACTCAAGCTCTCACCAGAATTCCAGCCTGTCCAGTACGGCAGCACAGAAACAGCAGCGATGCCCTGGCCATCAGCCAGCCCAGGCTGCTATCAGAATGTTCCCAAGCACAGCAGAGTAAGATGATAACAGCGCAGCAAGCAGCGAAAGCAGAAAGCAGCCACTAACAAGCACTCGGCTCTGATACACAGTCAGGCAAGCAAGCCTCATGGCAAACACAGAAGCCTGCCCATTAATAGCTAAGCAGCAAGAACAGCTACAAATTCAATCCAGCACATTCTAATCAAATCTGTCATTATCGTAGACACTTTGAGCTCCATGTTGGGCACCAGTAAGAAACGTTGTGGTTTAAGCTCAACCAGCTGCTTGGTCTGCCCCCTCACCTCAGTGGGATGGAGGAAACAGCTGGAAGAGTAAAAGTGAGAAAACTCACGGGTTGAGATAAAGACAGTTTAACAGGTAAAGCAAAAGCCACACATGCAAGCAAAGCAAAACTCGGAATTCATCTATCATTTCCCATGGGCAGGCAGGTGTTCAGACATCCCCAGGAAATCAGGGGTCCATCATGTGTAACATGTGACTTGGGAAATTAAACCCCATCCCTCTAAAAGTCCTCCCTTGCCTTTTGCTTTCCACTGCTTTATATACTACTTTATATATAGCGTGACATTATGTGTAGGGTATGGAATATCCTTTGGTGGTTGGTGTCACCTGTCCTGGCCATGTCCCTTTTAACTCTTTGTGCACCCCCAGCCTCCTTGCTGGTGGGGTGGGGTCAGAAAAGTCTTTGACACTGTGCAAGCACTGCTTGACAATAATGAAAACATCCCTGTGTTATCAACCCTGTTTCTAGCACAAAACCAAAATACGGCCCTATTACTGGCTACTGTAAAGAAAATTAACTCTACCCCAGCCAAAACCAGCACAACGCTTTGAAGAGGGGTCCCATTTATATAAATATATATACATGTAAATATTATATATATATGAATGAAACACTGCATTCAATATGAAAATTGGTAACTTAACACATGGACAGTGGTGTTGAATGCGCTCTCAGCAAGTTTGAAGATGATGCCACGTTGAGTAGTGCAGTTAACTCACTGCAGGGAAGGGATGGCACCCAGAGGGACCTTGACTGGCTTGAGAGGTGGCCTATGCAAACCTCACGAAGCTCAACAAGACCAGGAACAAGGATGTTTTACCATTGGAATTGCTAAAGGCCAGGCTGCATGGGGCATTGAGCAATGCAGTCTTGTGGAAGGTGTCCCTTCCCATAGCAGGAGGGCAGGATCCTTGAAGATCCCTTTCAACCCACACTGTTTTATGAACACCAGATGTGTAATAATCTCTCTCCAGTTACCTTTCCTGTCCTGAAGGGAGAAAGAAATCTGAGTACAAGGATGTGGAAAGCCAGCTGGAGCTGTGACCTCCCCAGTGTTTTCAGCTCCATCCCTGTCCAGGCTGCTGAGGGAGCATGGATTTGCACACCCCACTCGTGTCCCAGCCCCAGCACAGCAGGTCTGCTGAGGAGGCTGCCAAAGGTTAAAAAAACTGTCAGAGCCAAGAGAAAAGTGGGGGAGAAATTAATGAGAGCAGAGCTGTCTAATATTTCATAGTAGCTTGTTTTTCATGTGGGGGTTACTTATACAAGAGGGGTAAGGGTAAGTGCCAGCTTTGTTTCCAAGGGCTGCCTTTTGCTCCAGCTGTTTGTTGGACTTGCCACTGGCAAGATTTGGTCTTGCATGCTGTTTTCTCTTTTGATTTTAGCTCGCTGTGCCCTGGGGGAGCCTTGGAGAGCTGCATCCCTTCCCCCTGTCTGCCTTTATTGCTGGTGTTCTCTGTTTTCCTGCAAATTGTTTTCTCTGCTACTGCAATGGGTTTTCACACTTTGAATTTCTTTCTAACGTTTTCAAGGCTTCTGTGGCCCCCAGTAAGAAATCCCTGGAAGCAAATGAGTTTGTATCAACCAAATGAGTTTGTATCAATCAAACCCAGACAAAAGGAAGTGTACTTAACACTTAAAGTCATCAACACACAGCTCATAGCAGCACCGTGATAAAGCCAGGCCTTTAGTCTTTAGATCATCATGGGCTTTGCTTGTAGGGCTGACCTAACTGAGCCCCCTCATGGAGTACATGGATGCCATCAAGTTGTTTTGACCACAGGGGTCCTGGTACCAGCAGTGGGCCCTGCAACCAGTGCTGTGGTCACCCTCCTCCTCTGCTGTGCTCCTGGCCAGCCCAGCCCCTCGAAAGGCCGGTCACAGAGAAATGGGCACAGATGTGAAAGCACAGGGTGCAAGGGGATGATGCCTCCTTTTAAACATACTGTAGGCATGTGGGTTGTCTCCCAAGAGAAACACTACAAATACTCATTCATAAACTAAGAGAAAGAACTAAAATGGCTGGAGAAAGCAGACCCCATATTTTATTTAATACCCTGGTGATCAGTGAAACCTCAGTTTTAGAAAGAGAGAATTGCAGGTTCAGCACCTCCACAGCCTGGGAGAGCTCTGAACAACACTTCCCATCATATCAGGTGGGAGCACCAGGTGATATGAAACCCCTTTCTCCTCCCTCTCTGGCCCTGTGATTCCTGTCCTCACTGCCATCCACCCGCTGGCATCACTTCAGTCAGTCTGTAGGAATCACAATTTCTTTCCTCCCTTCATTTCTGGCATGACTAACATATATCCTCATGGAGAGGACATGCTTCTGGAAGGTGAAAAAAGTAGGCTTGAGGAATCTCAGCTGGGTTTGGACTGAAGGTAGTTGCTAAGCTACTCAGTCAAAGAGATGCAAGAGCAAAACAGGTTCATTGAATCCTGGAACTGGCACTTGGGGTGCATCCCCTCTTTAGATGTCAGCAAGATGGTGCTGAAGCTCAAAAGAGAGGTTTGTGGGTGGCACTGGGTAACAAAATTGAGGTTAGGAGAATCAGACCTTTCATAAATGCTAATAATGAAAAAAAGGGAAAAATGTCTGGTGTGCATTTCAACTGACTGTATGGTAGCATAGCCTCTATGTTTATTTCTTCTTCATTTAAGCTTAAGCTTTAGGAGAAGCACTTAAAAACATGTAAATAAAAAGTGACAGAATGCAGACCTTAAGCACCTACTCTGATAGCCTAAAAGAAGCTTTTAATAGAGGGGAAAGTAATCCTCTGACAGAAAATAAACCTTAGGGAAAAAATATATGCAAAAGCTGAAATTCAAGGGAGACAGAAAAGGGTATACCTTTGGGATTGAAATAGAATCCAGAAATCATACTTGCAAAAAAAACCCAGAAAACCAAACCAACCAAACAAAAAAATCTACAGGAAAAAAAAAAAAGGAACAAAAAAAAAAGCCAACTCCCAAACCTAAATGATGCTAGTATTTGCAGTCCCTGAACAGCTCCATCTTCCCTCTCCTGCAGTGTGTGAAGTTCTCACTATATGGCCTTCTTCGCTATGAAATTTAAATTACTTAACTATAAATTGCTTTCCAAACAGTGGCACCTTGTATTTTAGTCAAAGTCTCTGGTGATATTTCTAGGTTTCCTAGAAATGCATTCAGAAATACTTCTATTGATTTAGACCTTCACATAGATCTATTATTCTCAGCAAAATTCTCCAGGGGGTCAAGTTTGTTTTTCAGACCATGCTCATTCCAAACAATCCTGCACCAATCAGATAGGGCATTTGACAAAAGTGGCTTGGGGAAGATGGAGACATGGAGAAAATAATGAAAGAAAATTGTATTATTCTGGTTGTTTAATTTTGTTTTCTTCCTCCTGGTTTCACCCCTAGACCTTTTTGTGGTATGAGGCTGGAATGAGTAACTGAGCCTGACTATGGCACACAGTGGAGATGTGAATTATTTTGGCCCCAGTCTTGCATTGAACCTTGTGCAGATGTAGAAGTCTGTCTGCATTTATGGACTAATGAATCCATGTAAGGTCAAACCCTCTGCAAGTTGGTGCAGGGAGCCTCTCAGTTACCTGTGAGAGTCCTCAGCTGCTGGAGGAAAGAGTAGAGCTCTGAGGAGCTGCAGGGGACTAAAGTACCTACAGAGGAGGGACTTCTTTGCCAGCCTCTGTGTGAAGCTGGAGGAGAAAATGGGCTTGGTCAGGACCCACTTGCCTGTTTTTCTGTTAAGCCTGATAGGACTGCTCTTGCTTAGGTGCAGATGCGTTTTAAATTTGGGGTTAATGAGATTCTATTTTCCTTTTATGCTGTGCATTAAACAAGAGCACTGAGCACAATTCTGTTTTGGGAAGGTTTGATAATGAGACCTCAGGAAAACAAGAATAGGGAATTACAAAGGATGAAGCTTCTCCTTGGGAAGGTGTTCCTCAGGCAGGGCTGTGTGTCTGAGTGCTCTGCACTCAGGTATCACCTCTTGGGTCACCAGCAGTGACAAAGCAAAGGGCAGCCCAGCTGGGACCAGCACTGCAGCCCTGTCTGAGGAGCACCCCTCGGGCCAGGGCTCACTGAAGGAGGCAAGAGGCAAGAAGCAGGCAGAGCCCTGCAAAGTTTTGGGGTTTGTCTTTGAATATTTCTTTTTTCTATGACTGGGGAAGGGTTGCTCATCAAGGGGAGGCAGATAAAGTAATTTGGTCTCCTGGGTTTCTGGGCTGTAGTCTGAGCCAAGTGCTGTTTAATTTTTCCTGGGGGTACCAGGTAGGTAATTTAACCTCATGCGATCTTCTGCAAAGAAGCCTCCTGTCAGAAAAGTGATATCACTGTCCCTAAACTTACTTTATTTAACCTTTATGTTTTGAAATCTGAGAAACTGGACAGCCTTTCTTTCTGGGTTTTTTTTCTGCTTATTAAATATTTAATGAGTTCCTTATAACAGTTTAGTGTCTGCTTCTTTTTTGTTTGTTTTCTCTTATTTGTAGTTTTCTCTTGATGGTAAGAAATCACACAAGTTTTATTTCCAGAAAGCTATAAGCAGCTGAAGAAAAGGTTTTAATAATGAAAATGCCTAGTTTATTGCATTTCTATCTAGAGCAGCAGTTCCTAGAAGGTATACAAGGCACATAGCTCTTTTTTGAGGAGAAAAGGCCTGTTAAACACGCACAAAAAAAGCCTATTTAGCATTGAGAGAAGTATCTTACTTTTCTGTAAGAGCTTAAAAACTTCTCAAGCTTCCTTTAGTTTTCTACCTCTGTGCTAAAATCCCTTATTGTCTCTGAAATTAGATTGTGCTATGACTGGAGCTTCTTTATGTGCAACCAGTGCTGTGAGACCTTCATCCTCCTGCATTCTGTGGCTTCTTGTTCCCTGGAACGAAACAGTGAGCAAGTGAGGAAAAATGCCTGTATTTACTCTGTAGTCATGTGAATGACACAATAGAAATGTTACATGGAAGGCTTTGCACGAACAGTGGCTGATGGTCTGAGACTGTTAAAGTCAGTGGCAGTGCCCCCACCAAGCTACCAAATGGCAAAAATTTCATTTAGAAATTAAAATTACTCTTGGCATCTGACCTGACATTGTGAATATGCATCTGTATGGAAAGCCTGTGTGTGAGCAGAAGGAGTATGCCCGTGTGACGTTTTGCATCTGTCAGAGAAAAAAACTCTGGCATAAGAAGGAGGAGCTTTGTTTAAAAATAAAAAAAAAATAAAATAAATAAAAAAAAAGAAAACAAAACCAGCATAAAAATGTAGAAGAGTAAAATTTACATCAGTCACAAAAAACTTTACAAGAACATGAGGAATCTGAAAAAATAGGGATGATCATTGCTATGTGATGCATCCGAGCAAAGATATTAACTGATTTTCAAAAGTATTATAATCTTGCCTTCTGCCTGGGCAAACTTCATTCATGCACACTATAAATACAGGTAGAAGTGAAGGCAATGAATTATGAGGAGAGAAAGGACTAGCAAACCCAGCTCTTAAAATAATATATATAATTTAATACTTAATCCTTTAAAGGATTCTGAGAAAGAGAAATAATTCAAACTTTAAATAGTGATCTAAAAAGGACTAGTCTCATGGAATGAATTTGGTGACTGACTCCATCTCTACATTGCAATCTAGTTATAGTAGTGAAATTAACATATTTATCAGACAGAGCTCAGGGTGGAATTTGAAATCACTGAATTGTGTTTGTCCATGGGGGTCTGCATCATAGATGAGGTATTCTGAAAAATCTGCTTAAATATGCATACTGCTTTAAAAGCAATATGATTGATGAACACTCCATAGAATTTCTTTTTTTCCTTTATTAATCACAAAATAAAGTTAATTTTGACCAGGTAAATCCATGAAATTAATTTCAGCAAGAGCACAGGACAGATTATCTAGACAGGCTAGTTGTATTCATGTGAGCTGGTACTGAGGAAATTTCTCCAAGAGTATTTCAGGATTTATCCTGAGCAACCTCTCACCTGTTAATGATCATTTCTGAAAATTGCAGGTGAACAGGGAGTCTTTTACTGTGAAAAGTGAAAAAACCCCTATATTTAGAGCAAGGCTAGAAAGAAATTTATGGGATATACAGTGATAGATGAGTTTAACTTCAGTACCTGGAAATGCTCTCGCTGAGCAGTCACTTGCTTAATAGCCAACAAAACAGAAAATATACAGGTTTTTTAAGAGCAAATCACATGATGCCATCCTAAAAAATCTAAAACATGGATAGAAACCTAGCAAAACCTTGAGGAACCAGACAGAATTGATATTGACTGTACCACAGCTTTTGATAATCCCATACAATGTTTTCAGAAGCAAGCTGAAGAAAAATGATTCAGATAATGTTATGAGGTATATGTACAACTGATTGCAAATTACTCTTTGAGTTTGTCATTCAGTGTGTTCCTTTAAATGTGATGAGTCAAGAGGTAGAGCCCTATAGAAGTTTCATTCTTTTCTGCTGCAGGAAAGGATTCAGAAGCTGACAACAGGTTGCAATTGGTGCTAAATATAATGCTGCTGCAAGACATTCAAATGCCCTTCTGGGATGCATTAACAGGTATAAAATACAGGAACTTGTTCTTCTACTCAGCTTGGCATTAGTGACCTCAGCTGGAAAACTGTGTCCATTTTTGGGCTAGGTATTTTTAGAAGAATGTAGCTCCATGAATCACAGAGCTCCGAGGTGAGCAACACGTATTGTAAGGCATGTGACTTCTTGGGAGTGGCTGAAAGAATTGAATCTGTTGTCTAGAAAGACAAGGATGATGTGAATCTTCACATGCATGCAATATGTGCTCCTTCTCCAAAATCATCAAGAAAGCAAGTAATCTCATTTGCTGAGGGAAGGTAATATAAATTAGATGTTGTCCTTTTAATTGAAAGGGCCATTGAGAGTTGGTTACTGCAGAGGAGACCAGCATCCTCTGCACTGGATGTTTTTAAAAGCAGATGAGGATGGTGTGAATCTGTTCAATTTTGCCTCAGGGGTGGGGATAGACTAAATCAGGGATAGCTTGGTCTGATAACCATCTGTAGACTGCTTGGATAGTTTGCCCAGTGTGTTGCCAGACAGAAGTCAGCAAGACCTGGCTGAACCTTTGGGCATAGCAGCCTCTGACTGGCTCACAGCTGCATAGAAAGATCTCAGATATGGTGGTGGATGTCATCTTCCCTGACCAAGGAAGGACCAGAGCCATTTAAGAAGGGTGATCGTTGGGAGCAGGCTGTGCCCTGTGCTGTCTGCTCAGAGCTCGTTCTCTCCTCAAGGATCACCTTGAAAATCAAGAAGCCAAGAACAAGTCATATGAATTACAAAGGTGGCAGCAGGATACACCCAAATCTGCAAGAGAAGGTGATAAGCAGATGTTCCTGGTCTCAAGATACCTGTATTGAGATCTTGGGATACCTGGTGGCCCGTGAGCCTGGAGCCATGAGCCTTCAGTTGTCCGTAACTGGCTATAGAATTGAGATGAAGTTTTCCCTCACTAGCTAAAAACATGTGGGAATCACTGGATTAAATGATTTCTTGAGGTAATTTTCAACCTTACACTACAGAGATTTCTATGAAGTAGTGGAATAACTTCACTCCTCTTTGGAATAACAGGAGGACTAAATATGGAAGAACAGAAAATAGATTAAAAAATGGTGCAGTTCCAGTATCCAGTATTGATAAAGCAAGTTCATAAGACATTTTTTATCTATTATACATAACAGAATTTCAATGCAGTTTTGGAAGAACTGGTGTGTAAAACTGTGCTATTTGAGAATGATACTGTATCTCATCTTAGTGAAAAATTCAGGCAAATAACTGAACTATGTTAAGCAGGATTACTTGAGAATTACAAAAAGTAATTTGAGAGGAAGGTTGTGACAGATGCAACTTTGCCTTGTTTTNGGTTGTGACAGATGCAACTTTGCCTTTTTTTCATGAAAAGGATGAAATGCTTTTTTCTTCTCAAATGCCAAAACTGGTTAAGGATTTCTGAAAGAATAATATTCTTTGCAACATAAAGTTCCACCTGCCAGGGAAGAAAAAACCCCAAAGTCTCTATGTATAGTATCTCAGTGATATGTACTGAATTACAAGCTACAGGGCAAGAAATTTGTTTGGAAATACCAAATTTTCATGCTTTGGGACTTCACGTCTCTGAAAGCTTTTGTATCATTACACTGGCACGAGGGGCTGGATGAGGGGATATTTTTATTACAAGAAGGCCTGCTTCTTGTGCTTATCAGAGAAGTCCCCTAGGATGCTAACATCTGGCACACCTGTGCTCCGAAGGAGGAACTGATCTGTCTGACAATATGCCCCAAGTGCCATCTAAAGTTACAGCCCTGCGTGCAAGTCCTGCAGAGCACAGCAGGGGTGGCCCACCCCTACCCCAGGATTGTGCTTTCATCCAGCCCCAATAAATTGTAGTAAGTGCTACTGCATTTCTGTGTACAGCCCTCACCCTTAAAAAGATAAGAAATCAAAGTGTTCGAACATGGTGAATAGGAGTGTAAGCTGTTTACATAATCACTGTTTACATTCTGTTAGAGGTGACAAAATCATCATGGAAAAAAGTCAGTGTTGATAAAGACCATATCAGTAAATAGCAGATTAAGCAGGACACAGAGAGCCTTACAGACCAATTATACATAATTTGCCATGGACATGGTTTGAGAAAGAAATGCACACAATGACTTAGAGAAAATTGCTTAGCTTGGCCGCATCCTTATTAACAAAACAAAAGTGCCTGAGGGCAAATTGTCCTTGGAAAAATAATTCCTGGGAATAATAGCATGTCCTCATCCTTTGCCTAGTGACGAAAAAGAGCCTTTTCCTCCCGTTCCCCACCCCCTGAAGCTATCCTGAGCCTTTTCATGTCTACCCGACCCACGTTTGCCCACAGCTTCCGAGACATCCTCTCACCCTTGGAAAGCCAGAATCTGCATCACTAATCTGTCACAGGCCTTCAGCAGCTCTTTTAGGGGAATCTGTGCGGGAATTTCCTCCTACATTACATCCCAGGTTTGGGAGATTGTGAGAGCTCTCCCATCCCTGGTCACTGTTTCATCCAGTGAGCATTCCTGCATCCCGACTCAAGTATTACTCCCACTTTTCCTGCACTCATGCATCAACTGCAAGCACAAAGGCGAATCAAATCACCAGGGAAGTGAGTGTATGAGCCTATCAGCAGCCTACAGAAAATGTCTCTGCTGCTGTATTTTATCCCAGCTTTTCATGAAAAATGTTCCACCACACCTTCTATGATGATCCTGTGGGGAATTTATTGATCATATTTCAGAGTGATGGTCACCTTACAACAAGTTTTCAATATTGGAAATTTTTGAGGAGGAGAAAGGTGATGACTTGTTTTCCACAGTTTGCAGGTACTGAAAAGGGGAAATTAAAATTCCAGTAAAATTCCATTAAATTAACAGAAATATTAAAGATAGAATTTTCAAAAAGTATAGCCTAAATAGGACTGAATTAATCTTTCCTAAAGTTATTAGCTATGATCTATTGGCTAACAATCTTTAAAATTAATAACAAAAGAACAGGCTAGGAATAGGAAAAGAATCTTTTAAGGAATAGTTGGATGAGCTGAAATTACCCAAATTGCTTTTCCTGTGAAAAAATCACAGAAATCACTGAGCATTTTGTGAGTTTGTGAGGAAAGGGGGAAAGTCTAAGGAAAAAGGACACAAACAAGAACAATCCTGAGAAACACACCTTGGAAAGGAGGCAGTAGGATTATGTACAGAACACCTGACTATGGAAGAGTACCGTAGAAATGGATGTATAACAGATAACAAAAAGAATCTAACTCTTCTAATTATCATATGAAAGGCATGGATGTTAAATATTGCCCTTGACATGGCACTGATAAGATCTTGATCAGAGCAATATTTCTTGTATTGAAGTCCACATATTAAGAAATACACAGATGTTGTGAAAATACCTTTATTATGAATTTAGAAAATAATTTCTAGGAAAAAAATATTTTTTGTAGAAAATAGATATGAAGGGGAGGTATTGGTGCTAGTTGCCTAAAATGTTGCTATAAATGGGAAAGTGGTCAGCTATTTTTGATTTACAAGGAGACAGTAACCAATGAACTTACAGTAGCAGTAAGGCTTGTGTAAAATATCAGGAGAACTTTCTTACCACCAGCATGGTACTGCATCAGGAGATGGCTGGATTATCATCATGGGAAATTTAGACAATTGCTCCTGGCTTGAGACCAGTGGTTGGTCTAGGCTTCCTTTTGTGTCTGGCATCTTTAAAATTTGTTTCTTCCTAGTGACATACCTTGATTTTTAAAGCAATTAAGTTTGTGCTACATTCAAACTCCAGCTGCAAGCTCTTTGTCTTTCAAGCACTGAGCAGTGTGCTGTGCTTGACAAGCATCCTGCTGGGACAGAGAAGAAATACTGGGAAGGTGAGTGAAGGGGGAAGGAGCACTATCCCTGTGGCTCGGTGGCAGTGCTACAAATACCACCAGCACAGAGCCGTTCCACAGAGCCTGTTCCTCAGCGCCGCTGAGCTGAGCCCCGCTAATCTTGAGCTGAGGGTGCGAGCTCAGTGCAAGGGTACTGTGTAACTTTTATATTTACAGTATCATGGCCACTGTGAGGGTCCAATGAGAATTTCAGCGTGGGAGAAGACGCCATGAACAGATGGAAAGGCAGCAGTAATCCACAGACATATTGACAAGGCATGCAGGCCAACTGGGTGCTGACCAAGACCAGCTGTCCCTTCTTTTTCATCCAGAGTGTTTGAGAGGAAAAAAGAGGCAGAGTTTCTGCTTGGTGTTGATTAAGTGTGACCCTTTTTTCATGGCCTGTCTTATCCAATACAAGGATGCCATCTTCACTGCCTTAGAACCACCAACATTCACAGTCTGCACCAGGAGGCAGCAAACTCCTCTTTCTTTTTTGTATTGGATCTCTACAGGCAAGCCTATCTAGAGGAGAAAAATGTGAGCTTAGGGAGGAGATGATTTGAAAAGGTGCCTGCTCTTCCCTAGTCATAATAAATCCTTGGCTGTTTTGGGCATGTAGGGTTATTGGACAGAGATCACACCTTCGTATGTGCCTTTTCACATTGCCTGCCTAATGTCTCCCAGGATCTGATACAATTACTTATACAACACACGTAAGAGTGTAAGATAAAGAGATATCCACAGTTTTGCCAGCTAGCTCCCTAAACTTCAGGTTTGGGGAGGCAGGTGTATGGCCTAGGTGTTTGAAATGATGTGACCATTGAGAGCGTCCAGCTGCTCAAACACTACAGTGCCATAAATCACTCAGAGATGTCACAAACCACTTATCACCTCAGAGATACATCCTCAACACCCATTTTCAAACTACAACTTTATAAAAAAACAGAGCAGTGTCAGCCAGTTATTTCTGTATGGTAAGGGCCAACCCAGAAATAAATATTATGTTACGAAATCTAGCCAAGACAGGAAACTTTTCTATCTGCGGGTTCACAATATGAGGTGTCACCCGGCTGCCTTGCAAGAGAGTTTGCAAGCCTTGTCATATAATACCCACTTACCATGGTGACTGCAAGCTGTCTCAGTGTTACTGCTGTCAGCCCAGATCCGGTTTTGAACAGCGAGATAGAAGATAACAGATTCATGCAGCACTGATTTAGTCTTCAGGTAGGGAGAATCAGGCTTGCAGAAGTTTGCTTGCATCTGGCAGTGCTGGTTTAAGTCCATGCCTGGTTATGCCAAAACCATTCATTCTGTCGAAAAAGATCAAGTAGGTCTGAAACATAGAGGTGTGGGAAGTTCCTTTATGATTTCAAGAGAAACTGGAATAGAATCTTTGACTTCTCAAGGACAAAAAACATTCTAAACGAAGCCAAACCAAGCCAAAACACGAATCATCAGCTTGAAGTCCTTAGAAAAAAATCACAACATGGTGAAAGAAAACATTTTCTTCGTGAGGAATAATTCCATAGATTATCCTGTAACTGCTCCTCTTTTGAGGGTATTTTTTTTTGAAAGCTCTTTGAGACCCGAAGAAAAATTTGTATGCCTGAACAATACGGCATACAAATTCTTGTTGGGATTTTTTTTACTGTATCGTGTAGTCTACTAGAAAATATGTCTCCTTAAAAACTCGCTTGACATTCGCTAGGGAACTGGTGCTACAACAACATTACTTCATTAATATAACATTACATTACAAAAAAACCATGGAATAAAACATTCAACCCTCTTCATATGAAGGCCAAGGGTCAAGTAGCCTTTTTCAACCATACAGCTTTTAACTTTCATCTCTTCATACCCAGGGCCTACTCAATAGATAAGCAAACTGAATAGGTACTGGAACATGAGGAGAGCCCAGGGGCTTCTGATGCGAGTCATATGAACACAGGGGAGGGGCAGGCAAACAGCATAAGAATGGTCCTCTTCAATATTATTAAAAAGGCAGATTAAAAAGAAGATGAAGAGTTTTGATTCCTGCTAATGTTCTTGTAACCCAGGCAGGAAGGGAAGGGAGGGAAAATTGGAGGGATGGGTTGTGCATGAATTTTTGTAGGTTGAAAAGCAAAGGAACACTTTTATTTTTGTGTAACTATTTTGCTCCTGAGGGTTGTCTCTGGACATCACATTTTGCTCAGCCCCACAAATGCTTCCCACTTGAACAAATGCTATAGTTGTGAGATGTCACCTGGAATGTGGCTCAGTGCCAGCAAGAAGGTCACTGGCACAGGTTTCGGATGTGTTTGCTGTCAGCAGATGTTTGGTGAGAGTGTTGATTTCCATCCACACCCGTACCTGCAGGACCACCTCTGAGCAGGTTATTTGTACATCCATTTCCCACCTCTTCTAGTCCTCATCACCAGAGCCCGTGTCACAGAAGGATAATTGAACCTTTTCAGTTCAGGATTCAGCTCTGCACTTCAAACTTACTTTGCCTTGTGCGTAACAGGTTTATTTTCATTTAAAACAAAACTGTTTGGTTTTGTGATGGCTTCCATGAAGCTGCGCTTAACCCTGTTCACTCTGCAATCCCCCCTCACACTGTGTAGCACCCTCTCATGCCTGCCTCATCCTGCTCTTTCCCCACGTGGTATTTCAGGGCTCTGGGGGGCAGGTGAGACACCTTGCTCATACCAACCACCCATGACCACAGAGGTCCAAATGGGCATTTGCAGCTCTTCTTTCCAGGAATCTGTCACTGGTTGCTATAGTGATAAACAAGTTGGCTTATTAGGAAAAGGAACAAAGAACTAGAGAAAATTATTTCAAAATGGCCTACATGCACAGATAAGCATGCAACCTGCCTTCTCATTGTCAGCTTGGGCAGCTGGTTTCATGTTTCTGGAGCAGCATAGACCCGTTATATGTTATTTTAGCAAGTCCAGTCCAGTCTCCACTGCCTGTGTTTTCTGACACACGGTGTCCTGTGTGAGGGGGCGGGCATTTCTCTTCTGAGATGGATGATTAAACTTCTCAGGGGCTCCCATAACTGGACAGTATAGGAAAATGTGCTTTCTTAGAAAAACTGTTAGATGGTCTAATGAGGCTGAAATAAATATAAAGGAGCAGAAAGGGACGGAAGAAATTATGCTTTTGCTGTATCCTGTGCTGCAGCTTCATTTTTTGGTACCTTTTTTGACCCTTGCTGATGCCAAGATACCTCTGTGCAGACACTTAGATTGGTTATCTGTACCTGTCAGATGGCAGAACATCACCTTCTCTATAGGATGCCTGGCTTAAACATTGGTCTTTTGGGCCTTCACTAATGTGTAATAAATCTGTTCTCATTTGAATCCCCGGATACACTGTGATTCCACTGAGATCAGGCTTGTGCCCTTGAGTGCGCAGTACGCAGTGGATGTTCTCTGACACTCCTGTGGGATGCAGCCTCAGTGCCTTTTTTTGGCTAATTACACATTTTGATTGACTGAGCAATGCCAAAAGGTGTAACTGCAAACACTGAAAACTACACTGCCTATATTTCATTCAGACAGTCAGGCTACTCTTTTGCCTGCTGTGATTTGAGTCACCTGGCATCTGGATTTACCCATCACAGAAACCAGGTTGATGAGCTTCCTTTGCATGCCAGAGCTAATTACCCACTTCCAGTCACCACCAGTCACTGCTTTTGAAAGAAAAAAATTATACAGCCCAAAGAAATGAACCATCTTTGAGTTTAATCTATTCAATTACAGCCATGTAAAATAGAAACTGTTTCTCTGCAGTTTCATCCACTAGTTAAAAATAATTGCACATTTTTTTTATGTTTCTTCAACTGATTTTGCTTCTGCTTCCCATGGGACTGTAATAGTTCTATCAGCTGCAGAACCTATGAAACAGTAATTTTTAATAGCTTTATTTCAAATGCTATCTTATAACTCAGACCAGCTTTCCAATAACTGGGGAAAAAAAGCCCCAAACAACACAGTTTTTAATGTACCTAGCTTTAGCTAATCCTGGTGTTCAGAAACTGGGGAAATTCAAATGGAGCAAGCGAAAGGCTTGGCCAGCTTGTCCCTTGCCAGGCATGCCTGGCTGAGAAGCTGTATGGGAGTGCTGGGTTGCAGCAGAAGTCTCTATACAGAGCTGCCTGATGAGTGGGTGACCCTCAGCCAGGAGGGGGAGACAGGCAAAAACATCTGAATTGTTTTAAGAATGGTGGAACATTGCATCTATTGCACAGCTAAGGCGACTCTCCTGCCACATCTATCTTCTTCTACAGTCATTGGAAAGACTGAAAGCAATGAAGAAGAAAGGAGCCAGGGCACACAATTGCTGGCTAGCATTACACAACCTCTTGTGACTGCATCCAGCCAGCATCTGCTGTGTGCTCCTCTTTGAAACAGGGAGCTCCTGTGGGCCTGTAGAGAGCATTCCTAGGGATGAGACTTTTTGGTATGTGTGTGCACATGCACACTTGTACACACAGGCTGCCTTCTAGGACTGTGTTAAGCATTCTCCTGCCAGAGTCAGGCATCCTCTGCTGGTAAGAAGTGCAAGAAACTGAGGCAGAGGTAGCTTTTTTTGAATACAAATGAAAAATTGGAAGCCAAATCGTGACACATCTCTGAAGCAGAACTTTGGAGAACGGGGGCAGCAATCACAACACCATAATAGATGAGCCAAGTCATAAACTACTGCAAACAAACAACTCTGGACCAGATCCTAAAGAGAAATGCCTGCCCACACACTCCGATACTACCCAGAATACGCACTGTGCTGCATACTATGTCTGAAACCACAGGAACAGCCTGAGTCACACAGTGATTGGTACCATCCATCACAAGTTAGAAACACGTCCTTTGTTTCAGAGTTGCACCTGAGGCCTCAAATCAAATGTGACAATTTTTATAATAACCAGTGCTAAGGTGTTCAGCTGAAAAAAACTATCTCTGTAGACAGTTTGCCCCACAAATGGAGTGGTAATTTGACTGGGTTCTTCCAATTTCCAGAGGAAGAACATTCTGCTTTGCTTATCAAGAAGCAACAGTTTAATAAATAGCGGTTGGCTTGCATGCAGTGCCTTTATTATCTTTCACCATTCCATCTAAAATAATCTGCACGTGAAGCTAACAGAAAATGCTGCTGCATTATTTGATATCACACCTGATGTATCTGGCTCATGACCTCCGAGCCTGTTCTGTGGCACCTGAAAATGTTACAATGGTTCTGAGGGGAAAATGTAGTTGTTGCAATTTGTTGTCAAATAACCACGTCTCATATTGCTGTTAGAGCAGCTGTGATAGGGGTAAAGGCAGTAAGTATTTGTTAGCAAGAGGAGAGAAACAGAGTTACCAGCTTTCAGGAATACAGTGAAAGAGATGGAAGATCACCACACAGTTCATCGGGATACGGATACCTCCCTGGTGCTTACTGTTTGTGCTCCTTCCTAAACTGCTGCAATTACATTCAGCTATTCCTATTGCTGCCTTTACTAAGGTCTTATAGCCATAAACTATTAAGTATCCTCTGTAGGCTCTGAATACAACACACAAGTTAACTGAAGACAGTACTTTTGGATGAAAGGTAATACAAAGGGGAAAACAGTATTTTTAAAATATTTTAATATGTTTGGCGATAAAGAAGGCAAATTAAACACATCCATTTGTAACCTTTAGTTTCTAGGTTCTGTCTCAGCAAGCTTTTAAGAATTGTGACATGTTATTATAGAGCATCTAGAAGTGGCAAGCTTAGAATTAACTTCTCCAAATGATTGCTGACTTGCAAATGAGAACAAGCAATATCTTCTTGGTATGTTGCTTTGATACACATGTTTGTATTATTTGAACGAATTATCTCTGTAAATAGAATTGTACTGGAAATGAGAAAACAATGGTGTGCTCAGTCACTGGAGAGACACAGTTTAGGTGATTGTCCTCTAGATAAAATGTATCAGCATAAAACTGGCAACTGTAATTTTGTGTCTGAGATGTTCTTGATTTGAATATATTGAACTATTTAGGCTTGCTCCATTCCTCCATATTATTTCATTAATCACATAACAACCCTTTCACTCCTCCACTAAACATGCTAACTCTAATTAGCTCTTTGCTACACAGATGTTCCTTCATTCAGATGTTCAGTGTCTGGCCAGGTGTCACCCTCACTTTCTCATCAATTTCAGCTAACAATACATCAGTTCGATGTCCTCTGTGTGTGTGTGTGTCCTTTTAAATAACAAATTGATTTGGGATAGATATGAACGATAGGTAGACATAGTGTCCACATTATCTACATTTGTTACACACATGCAAATGTGAAGAAGGATGAATATAAAACAGGAAAGAAAGCAGTGGTGTAAGCCCAGGAGGCTGGTGTGCAGGCGTCCCCGATTTCTGCAAGCCATGCTATTCCTACCAAAAATCAAAGTATCAGTGACGAATCATTCTATTTCTTATCTCAAATAGCTCGGCAGCCAGAGAGAACATCATTCGATCTCTACGTTTTAATCAGAGAATCGTGGAGAATTCAGTCATGTGCAAACTCTACTGCTGTGCTTCTGTGTTCTTATTTAGCATGAAGTTTAAAAAGCTTAATTCGAGCTGTAAGGAAGCGTTTAGTTATGACAGCAGGGAGTGTTGAAAAAATGCATCGGAAACTTCCCTGTGAGGAAAGGATTTGTAAGACGTTTTAGACTGTGCATTTCACGTGTGTTGCAGCACCTGATGAATGCCTTTTTCTCAAAATAAAGACAGGTGTATTATTATGAAATTCTGATATATGTATGCTTTTTAAGAAGGAGCTCTCAAGTCCATGTGATCTCCGCGGAAGCTGCACGCCCGAAAAAAGGGGAGATGCTGTCCAGGGAGCGCGGGCTCGCAGGGCTGCGCGGGCGGTGCGGGAGGCGGCACCGCCTGACGGGCACCGAGGGGAGCTGCGGAAAACCGCCGCCTTATTTACAACTTCTTACTTCGGCCGAGGTTGGAACAAAACCCCAAAAACCAAACCGAAGCAGAAATGAAGCTAGCGGAGGGGTAAGTATTGGGGCACGGACCCGTCCGCCTACCCCAGCCCTGCCCGTCGGCCAGCCGGCGCTGTCCCGGGGAAGGCGTCCCGGACACCGGCCGAAGTTGTCGCCCGCCGCGGAGGGAAGCAGCACCCCGTCGCCACCCGAGTCCCCGTCCCCACCGGCCGGAGCCCGGCGCCGCTCCCGAGGGC
>WAAG01064951.1:0-31501 GCA_013390105.1 Tichodroma muraria | reverse complement strand
CCCACGCCGCGCCGCTACAAGCGCCCGGGGCTGCCCCGCGCCACCGAGCAGCGCAACGCCGGCCTGGCCTGGCTGCGGCAGCGGCACCAGCACCTGCCGCCCCCGCAGCCCGGGGTGCTCTTCTTCGCCGACGACGACAACACCTACAGCCTGGAGCTGTTCCAGGAGGTGCGTGCGGGACAGGGGGGCGCGCTCCGCTGCCACGCTCCACCGCTCCCCGCGGCCGCCCGCCGCGTCCCCATCCCCGCTCCCCGCCGCTCCCCGCCTCTCCTCTGGCTCCTGCCGTTCCCCTCCTCAGGCTCCCGCGCGGGGCTGTGCCCCATCCCCGCTTTGCGGCGCGCTCGGTGCCCCTTACCCAAAATCTCCGGGCGCGGGGGATTCAAGCCGGCTGCCCGCCCGGAGACCTCGCAGCTCCCGTCCCTCACCCGGGCTCCCCGGGTGAGTGCTCTGTGTGAGCACTGCTATCTTGATTTTATGTTTCTTGTCCCTCCTCTCCATACTCCCCCAACTTTTTACTGCTGTTTTCTCACTTTGCTGCCGAGCAAGGCAAGTTTAAGGTTTATATTAGGGATCCTGTGGTTTAGTTAAAACTGGGTTGCAAAGTGCTCTTTGGTTCGTTTTTTCAGACTGCATCCCTCTCCCCGTAGGGCAAACTCACGTCAGGAGTCGCCATCCTTCACAGCTTTTTCCTTGGCACGAATGAATTAAGCCAGAACCGGCTTCTTCACGTGGAGTTGTCTTTTTGAAGCCTCTCGCTCTTAAAAGCAGCAAATCGCTTGTGTAACGACTGAACGCCCTTTCATGAGTCTCTTTTGTGAAGGGACCTGTTTTTGTCTTCATTGCCTCCCCTTGGTGAAGGACTTTGTTTCATTTCGGTGAGAACTGGCAAGAGCTCGGGGCAGAGAGTATCCAGCTTTCTTACTGGGTTCCCCCTGGCAGGAGGGAGGGTGTTTAATAAGTGAACATAAAACAGTAGAAGAAAGATCACGTACATCTTCTGCGACAGCTAGGAGAGTAACCTTGGCAGGGAAATGGGGGAGAGGAACAGGAAAGTAAGTCGGCAGCGCAGGACTTCAGGCATGCTGCGGTCCGAGTGCTCTGCCGGTGCGCAGAGCTGTAGCTCGAGGTGAGCGCCGACCCTCTGCAGCTGGCTGCCGAGCTGTGCTCTTCCTCGCGTGCTTCACAGTCGGTGCCTTAAAGTGATACACAGAGACGTGAAGCACATGCAATTCCCTGGAGGAAGCTGGTTTGGAAGTGCTTAGATTCGTTTGTGTTTAGGTTCATAGTGCCTCCCTTTCCATTTCCAGTGCGTGGGCAGGTGCAGGGTCCCCATTCACCAGGGATGCCCTACTTCTGCCCACTTGGCATTCAGCATTGAAGCTGCTAATTTAGGGACCTTTTTGCCTAGAGGCTAAACCTTTGCTGCAATTGTTTTTTTACAAATTCTCATAGCTCTGCTCAGTGCATTAATAATGCAGAGTAATTTCACATACCCGTCTTTGATGCTATGGGAGTGCTCACGTGTATTTGTAGAAATAGGGCTAATTTGTCTGAATCTTAGGGAGTCTTGTTAACTGAAACAGAAGATTGGCACACTGAGTATGTGCCACTTTGGCACAATGAGTAATATGTGACAAAAGATATTTGGAGACAAATACCTACTGTTTGTTTGGGTTTGGTTTTTTTTTGTTGTTGTTGTTTTTGTTTTTTGTTGTTGAGTACCAATATTAGGGACAAGCTGAAGGAATGGTATTGGCTGGTGTTTCTCTTGAGTACTCCACAGCTATTGAAAAGGAGTCTGGTCACATTTATTCTTTTAAAATTTCTATCATTATTCTACTAATTGCTGTGAATTATGAAACAGAAAGGTACAAATTACCTCTCTAATTAGCTAGGAAATGCAGGAAAGTGATGGGATAAAGCTGTCTGGAGGGTTAACCTTGAAAATTGCAAACACAACAGGCGACCTGTGCTTCCTCTTGCTAACAAGAATTGTAACCTCCTGCATGAGCCTCTGCAGCCCTAAGGCTTCCCTTTCCCCCGCGTTCAGCTGCTGGGAAAGAGCTGTTTGTTCTGAGCCTTGTGTTTGCAGGCAGACACACATGCATGAATGAGTTTTCCCTGAGAAAAGGGGAGCTTGGACAGCTCAGTCACAGGAGCAGAGAAGGAGCTTTTGCTTCAGTTGCCACTGCAACTTCCTGGGGTTGTTTTTTGGGGTCACTAACGAGCTGTTGGCAGGGTCTCTGGGATGCCACTGGTAGTAACACGGGGAATGCCTTGCCGACCTGGCAAAGTTAGTGGAAGTCCATTGTCAGGCTTTGCCAACAGGATGCGCCTTTACGTGCGGGAGGTTACATTTAGAGTGAGCCAGGAGCCTGATTTTTCAGTCGAGGCACTGCTAGAGGGCTGCTTGCTTTTTAACTTGATAAAAGAAAATCTATGTATTCATGGATTCTGGCTTGACATCTCTGTGGTAAACCCTGATCTCCTTCAGGAATTGATTGATTTATGAATGCAAATTATCCCTGTCTTCTCCAAGCACGAAGAGAACAGCTTCAGAATACATTGTTTGCAGATGAAATCTGGTAGTAGTTCCTGTTACGAAAATTGTGGTAACTATACCCGAGAGAAAGTTTCGTCAGTTTGTTGCCCTGCCAGGAACAGTTCTCCAGACCAGCAGTCGGTTTCCTAAAGGAGGTCTGATAAGCTGTAGTCTGCTCACTTGGAGGGAGTAGTTTAAATGTCGGAGGATGAGAGAGGAGCTCTGAATTCTCGTCCTAGCACCATCCCGTGCTGGCTGTGTGACTTTCAGCAGGTCACCGACACGGGCACGGGGGGGTGTAGGCCCCACAGTGCCGGCAGCACTGTGTGCAGGCAGGTGCGTGCCTTTGCCGTTTCTGAAACAGCAGGTCTGTCCTCGCTGTAATGGCTTGCTGCTGACTCAAAGCTCGTTTCAGTAGCAGCAATGAGGCCTCGGGGAGATAGGAACCAAGGCTAGTTAGGACTGTAAAGCCAGCACGGGAGTAACATTTGTGTTAGGGATGTGTTTTGCTCAGAGGTCAAACAAGCAGGGCTGCGGAGAAGAAGGTGAGCAGGGGAACTGCACATCGTGAGGGACTGTGTTTAAGGCAGCTCTTTTGCTGTGGGTTTCCCTGGTGTCCTTACAGAAGGTGGAGCCTTTTAACAAAGCAAGATCCGCCAAGGCTGTACTGTCAGTTGTAGACTATAAACCATGAGGCCATGATCAAAAAGGAGCATGCTTTGACATGGGATGCCATGGGATACTTCTGAGAGCTTTTGATGAAGAAATTCTAATCTCTGTCCAAAGTACTTCTGCCTGGTGCTTATAGGAATGAGTACTTTATATTTGATGTGGAGTGAGCTGGGCCCAGTAGACCTAGGCTAAATGTATTTCATGGAAATCAGGAAAGACACCCCCCAGCTTACAGTCTGGAAAATGTCACCTTCTGTAGTAAATCTGTGACCCTCGGGTGCCGTTTATAATTCTCTTTTCTCCTAAGACCTACAATGGCATGTGGGTGGATAGGTCAGTTTTTGACTGGTGGAACTATGTCTTCAAAGTCGAACTGGGCAGGGTCTAAACAGTTTTAGTTGTCCTTTCTAGAATAAGGTGGAGAGCCTGGTTTGTCTTTCTGCTGCTACAGCATTGGCTCAGTTTAGCATTTTGTTAGGAAAGGTTCACCTTCCATGGAAAAGGATGCAGGAAGGAACCAATCTGTTCAGTGATTGTGAAATTCTTTAAAGTGCTAAATGGGGCTGCAGCAATGATGAAGAAATATTTCCAGGAGTAGAGGTGTGGCTTTTAAGCTATTCCAAACTCTCTCTGCTTGAGAGTGTAATGGTGGTCAGGTAAAAAATCACGCTTTTACTTTATTGCCTGTGGTTCTGGCATATTGTATTTTATCATTTATTATTTTGGGATCCAGACCTCAGAAATAATTTATGTGTTTTCTGCTCAGGTATGATCTGTTCATCTGGAGGTGTCCTTGTGCATCTCTCCATCAAAACCAAGTCTGCTTTCCAAAAATACCTGTTAAGTTAAAAGTCAGCCTGCATTCATAAAAAAGCCATTGAGAGGCCTGAAATTCCAACTATTATATTTAAGAAGTTTTACAAATGTTTCTACATGACTCACCATAGCTATTTTTTACCACAGGCTGTTCATTTTGGAGTGAGTCTTATAGTTTCTGGTGCATTTGTACTTCATCTTATTCCTGAATGCAAGTTATTGTAATATTGTGACTGATGCCTAGCAACTGCTGATTTCACATTTTTAAACTTCCAGAGGAAAAAACCTTAGATAATACTGGCATTCCACCTTCACAGAGAGATTTTAAAAACGGGATTAACCTAAGCACTAGAAACTGAAGATAGACAGCTAAGTTCCACTTCCCTTAACTCTTTGCAGAATTCCTGTGTTTCAATGTCTCAGGCATTTTCTCTGCTCTTTCCATATTTTGAGTAGTTGGCCAAAGGCCATCACTTCCATGGTCCATGTTTGGATATGTATGCAAATTGGAGGGATTAGTGTTGGAGATCCACTCTGCTGATGATTGTGCAGACTGCCCTGAAACCTTTGAAGGTGAGGGGTGAGCAGCATGAGGAGTACAAGAAGAGGAGTGAAGTTCTTCAGTATCTGTCTGAAAGTGAGCTCGCTGCATTCAAAAACACACTGTGTTTTAGTGATTCCTGTCTAGGTTATTTCTGCTGCTTGTGTGTTGTTCAGACACATAAACTGAGATGTATTTGAAATTAAAATGCTCATATCTAAAATTATGTTGTCCCTCCCTGCAACCCCCAGACTTCTGGTCATCAGTGTCCAGAATTTTATAGCAATGTTTGCTGGGTGCCTAGAGCAGGCAAGTGTGGCACATTCCACTGTCTTGTCTGAGTGCAAGGAGAGGATTTGCAGACTGGGTCTCCTCAGAGAAATCCACACTCTAAGGTGTGATGTGGATATAGCCTTGCAGCATGGAATTCAGAGTAGTTGCCAGCCCTAATTGTCATTTCCAAGGGGTAAAGAAACCCAACCCAAACTTCAGTATCTTAGCTGTTATTATCTATATTATTATATAATAGTTAATATTATCTATTACCCACTGAGTTGTGGACCAGAATTCAATTTGCTGGAGCTGTTGCCTGCACAAGAGTGCCCTGAATATGACGGCAGAATGGAAGCTGGTAAGGAGATATGAGAGGACAGAGCCCATCCTGCTCTCCCTAAGCTGAGGTAGCCTTTACAGGTAGCTCAAGAGTCAAAGAGCCACAGATTCAGACTGAAAGAATTTCCTCGTGTCCCTGCCTTCCCTATCAAAAGGTATGTATGAAGGTGGCAGATATTCTAATGGCTTTTAACATTTTCAGTAGCCTAAAAAAATAATTCCTTGTTATTAAAAATAGAACAGATATACTTGCAGGCATTGCACGTCACATAGACTTCAGTTTTCCTGTGATCATCTTTGTAAACTATTTTGAGGGGAACTCAAAAAATGCATTATAGAAGAGGTTTGACTAGGAAAGGGTTAGTGTTCCTTCAATAACACTTACATAACTGTCCTAATCTTTATGCACTGTATTTGGCTAACTTCTGTGTATTTTTTAATGGATATATTTATGCAAAAGATTTAAAAGTAGTATAAGTGAATATCTTTGAAAACATGAAAATATTTTGTTGTATCTCTTGGAGCTGGAGAAATCAGATTTTTTTTATGATAGTCTTAAAAATAACATTCAGTAGTCTAAACTGAATTAAATATTAGCTGGCAGTCATTAGTTATTTTCTTCAGAATAAAAAGTGATCCAAATATGAGTTAGCAGTGCATTAAATACCTTTCTAGTATATAAATGATTTAGGAGTACATGACAGATTTTAAATGCACACTGACATTTTTCTTCCACATATACATGTAATACCTATGCTAAAGAGGCTGGATTAGAAAAGAATGGCAGAGAATGAAATAGCTTAAAAATGAGAGGAAACAGTGACCAAAAAAAAGACTGTTTGAAACAGGTTAATGTTGCTTACAAAGTACCAAGTACTCTCTGTTTCTGCACTGGCAGCAGCAGCCTTACCTGTGAAACTGATACTTTTACCGTGAAATTAATTACACAGGGTCAGCAGCTCTTCAGAGGTACAGTGAACACAAGCCAGTAGAATGATAGGGAGTAGAATGAGACAGCCAGTAAATAGAAGGGCCCAGAAGTAAAATGAGTAGCAAATGTTTTGGAAGTTGTCCCAGTCCACAGAAATAGGCTGCTAACTGCTTTAGTTAAATTTGGTACAGTTTTCTTCTGCAGGGAAGCAATATTGACATTTGTGCCCAAGGATGCTGGTGTAATTTAGAAATATTAATCATTGTACCTTATATGTAAAATGTTGCTGGAGAAAATGGGCAGTTAATCTGTCCTCCCTCTGCAATGTAGATTGTGTACAAATCAACAGAGGAGGTTTAAAGCAGATGCTTGGAAAGAAAGCTTTCTAGCAGGGAGGATGGTGAAGCAGATCTCCTGTGAGATCACCTGTGCAGAGGAGGCTAAATCAATGAATGACAATTTTTTTGATTTGTAGATCCCTTCTACGAGTGTTCCCATCGAGAATACCCTTCACAGTCAAATTTGCCAACAATAAACTTGCCTTTTGAAGTTCCTAACCCCTAAGCATCCCAATCCCTGAACCACAAAAGCCACTGGCACAAGTTTTCTATGCCTTGGTACCTCCTTTGAAATGATGGTAGGCAGGGGCAGGAGCTCTGACCAAAGCCTCAGTAAACGGGCACAGCATTGCTGCTGAGCTGTCTGGCTGAGCCGTAGTGCTCTCACGTAAGTTTTGTTGAAGCAGAATTTGGCTTTAAATGGCCTAGGAGTAATGCAGAGAACTATGTGAGAACTGACAGGGAACCTGGTTGTGCTTATGCTTTAACCCATAAAATTTGGTCCTGAGGAAATGTAGTGAAGGAGTTCTAGATCCTTTCTTTGGTAATAATAAATCCGAGTTTTGCGTGGAAATCTGCTGGAGTACCACTGGGATGGGCAGGGGTGTGGGGTAGGATGGTGAGCTTGGATGTGAACCTGTAGCCTGACCAGGACAGATCACAAATCACACAGGGGTTGAAATGACGGGAAGAAAAAAGCTTACAAGGTGTGGCAGCAGGTTTACCCTTGCAAGGGGCTTCGATTCCCAAACAGAAACACATTGACATCATATTGCAAAAACACCAGCGTAGTAGTTCCAGTCTGGAAGCCTTTTCACTGTAGGAAGTACAAAAGTGTTTCCTTTTATCTATCGTTTGCCTTCATTCCCCTTGGGCTTTTATATTTTGTTACTGGCTTGGTATCTTCCCTATCCATCAGTCCAGCGCATCCCATTAAGAAGCTTTTCTTGACTGACTAATGAGATGTTAAATTTAGCAATGCTTTTATCACTATCTTTTATTGCTCAGCTCCATTTCCTGCGTTTCTCTTGCTATTCTTTAGTGAGGTGGTTACTCTGTTGTTACTGTACTTACTGTTGTATGCCCATCCCCTCACTTCAGTATATTGTTACTCATCTCTCCTGTCATTTCCTTGCCCACTTCTTCCCAATTCTCCTCCCCCTCCTACTTCATTCAGGTTTGTTCTACCATCTTCCCACCCAATATATCGCTCTCCTCCTATGCCCAAGACCCCCTTTTAAAAAGTAAATAGAGAACAAAAGCACTTCTACTTTAAGAGAGCTGTCCAAGCCAGGCAGGATGAATCCTGCCAGTGGGCTCCTATCTCTGCTCGTTAACTACAGAGGTCTAACTAGGACAGAGCAGATGCTTAACTTGCAGAGTGAAGTGTAAAATGAATAGCATTCAGGTAAGCTACCAGGACTTAAAATGCTGAGTGTTAACACAGCTTGTGCTACCGCTGTCATTACAGTGACAGAAGAGTCATTTAGGAAGCTGTTTTTAAGTCCTAGGATTTTTGGCAGTTTTTTAACCCATGGCACTAAAGCTATTCAGAATTAACAGATTTTTGAATCACTTTTTTGTGTCCCGATGATTAGCAGCATAAAATTTCAGGTGCAAGCTGGTCTTGTAATCCAAATAATAGCTTTTTCCCCATCGTACATAAATACAGACTTCAGATATCAGTATGTTAACTGCAGTAATGCTATTCTCAGAAGATTAAAAGAAATATTCCTACTTTCATCTGCCTAGCATATCCCAAGGCTGTGAGGTATTTCAGAATTAGCATAATACTGGTCTAGATGTGCTCTTTCAGCTTTTACTTAAAGGAATTGCTGTATTCTTGACACCTGCTTATTTTGTTCTTCAGAAATGTAACCTGTGAGAATAAAGTCACCCAAGGACAAAAGTAGGAGCTCTGTGAGGGGTTACTTGCTTCTGATGTGTGGTGGCTTTACTGACGGAAGTCATAGACACTGAGATTGACCCAAGATTATTAATTTAAAACTTCTTGGGTCATTTCATGCTGGTGTTATGAGGTCAGTAAGATACTTTTGATTGACAAGGTTTTTCAACACACTGTGTATCACAGAGCTTTAATTAATTTACATTTAATTTAATGAATGTAAATCCATCTGGTTCTGCCAGCAGAGATGCTGAGGCCACTACTGACCCAGTTCAGAAGTCCTGTGTAACCTGGCTCCTTTTGCAGTACAGCTGCCCAAACTTTAACTGTGCGCACAGGCAGGGCATGGGTGCACTGTGCTCTGGCCACTCTCTTGCAGACAGAGTGTGCCTGCCCTGGTCTTGTGGCATCTTGAGTTTAGGTACAGAGAGTTGGCACAGGATGGCCAAAGTACTGCAGTTCTGAACACTTATAATTTGTCAGGTATCCACACCCTCCAGGAGATATTAATGGCACCATGTCTGTTTATCCTGTGGTATTTACTGGTGTAGCACAATTGGGTGAGTGTAGCTTGATGGTATTGTTGGGCTGTGTAGGCATGCCCAACAGGATGATTCCCTGTGTCCATGTCTGGTATGTTTGGATGTTAATATAAATCCGCTGTTAGCAAAATAAGCAAAAGAGATGTGTCATTAAAACCAGAGCTAAAAGATCTTCATGAGAAGGCTCGGGCGATGTCCATGTCCAAATACTGCTAACTCTACATTTCCTACACGGAGGAGTGGGAGAGATTGGAAAGTTAAACTTAAGCAGGGAGAACAGTTGCAGGTAAATACATTTATCAATAACCTTAGAAAGACTCATGGTAGTCTCTCACTGGCAATTAACCAGGAAATGGCTTGGACAGAATCCTTATCACAAGAATTCCCTATATTGCCAGCTGAATATGTACCCTGCTCATATGCACTATGGGCTGCTGCTACTGAGCGAGATGTTCTAGCTTGCTGCAACAGTTATTAGGGTGGAAGAGAGGAATTTTTGATAAACAAATCTGAAGATACACAAATAATTGGAGGGAGACCATGCTCTTTTCTGTGTGTGCCTACATTTTTGTGGATTTTTATATGTGTATTTTATACTTTATGTGAAAGTTCTAAGAATCTGCTAATGTTTCTAGCTTAGAAATGTGAACCACGCTGTCTTTGTTTTTTCTGCTGCAGCTCCTTTGAGTCTTAATGATATGCATGATAAATCTTTCACCTTGGCAGAGAGAGAGGGAAGTGTTTAATATTTAACCAAGGTTGTCTTTTACTTCAACATCCATCGATAGGGGACTGCAGTTACAAATATGTAAAACTGTGTTTGTTTTGCTGAGAGGAGTGCTTGGAAGGAAAAAGGGATAACCTTTCCCCAAGGAATAAGTTTCAATTACAACAAAAGAGGAGACTGTTTTTAGAATAGATCAAATTAAGCCCACATTACACTGAAATAGTTTAATACTTGTTTAAATAGAACCATATTTAAAGCACAGTAGTTAAAGCAGTGGCTTTTGAACCAGTGTGGTTAAGTTGTGCAAGTCGCTGTGTTGGTGCATTCGCTTGCTCAAGTTCTCATGCCAGACTGATTTTCCCATGGGGAGCAGTGTGCCAAGGTTTGTGTCGTATCTCCTGTTTACTGAAGAAAATGGACCACTGAACCAGTTATCTGAAGTCACTGAATCAGACTCATAATCTTTACGGTTAGAAAAGACCTCCAAGGTCGAGTTCAGCCTTTGCCTTGAACACGACATCAATTAAACCATAGCACTAAGTGCCATATCCAGTTTATTGAACACTTCCAGGGATGGTCACTGCATCACTTCTCTGGGCAGCCCATTCCAATGCCTTACAATCCTTTCAGTGAAGAATTTTTTCCTGATGCCATCCTGAACCTTCTCTGGCACAGCCTGAGGCTTTTTCCTGATGTTACCTGGGAGGAGAGGCTGACCCCCACCTGGCTCCACCCTGCTTTCAGAGAGTTGCAGAGTGATAAGGTCCCCCCGAGCCTGCTTTCCTCCAGGCTAAACACCCCCAGCTCCCTCAGATGCTCCTTACAAGGCTCACTTTCTAGACCCTACCCCAGTTTTGCTGCCCTTCTTTGGATGCGCCCCAGCACCTCAACGCCCTTCTTGAAGTGACTCCCAGTCATGTACACTTCTTGTCATTTTTTCATACCTATGGTTTCTTCTATGCTACATAAGGATCAGACTTCCAGTTTTGCATTTATTTAATTTACACCACGGTGAAAAACTGCGGCTAGTGATAATAAGCATCCTGCCTGGCCTGCTTTTTGTCCTTTCCAGAAATTTAGCAGAGCTTTTAAAGGGAAAATACAGAAGTTAAAAAGACTTAGCCCTAGCTATCTTTTTTCATGAACCCTTAATAGATCTGAGCTGCATCTCAGGTCTGCTGCAGGTAGGAAAGAGTTGTGTGTCATAATTTCCTCTATTCAATGCATTTTGAACAAATTCCATAGTAATTGTACTTGTCTCAGTGAAGTGTGTGAATATTATAATAATTAATCATCATTGTAATATTTTCTCTCACTGGGTTTCTACAGTATCTCAGCAGTCTATAGAATTAAGCCCACTGCCAGAATGCTGTAGTCTTGCAGATAAAAGAGATCTACTATGCCTTCGAAAACCCAAACAAACAAGAAAAACCCTGTTTTTTTCGCGGCTTTAAAACCCCTTGATATGGAAGCTATTACGAATAGGTTATTTCAAGTAGGATTGAGATGCCTATGCAGTAAAGAGCTGGAGATTTCACAGAAAACGCGTGGGCGCAGGCGGCTCTCGGGCCGCGGTCTGTAGGGCACGATTGCTTTTGAGTTCCTGGTCTCGAGGGTTCACGGGGGCCTCCGGCAGCCCGCGCAGGGCAGCCCGGCGGGCGGGAGCACGCGTGTGCCGGCAGCGACCCTGCGCCGCCTCTTGCAGATGCGGACGACGCGCAAGGTGTCGGTGTGGCCCGTGGGCCTGGTGGGAGGCCGGCGGTACGAGCGCCCGGTCGTGGAGAACGGCAAAGTCGTCGGCTGGTACACGGGCTGGAGAGCTGACAGGCCCTTCGCTATTGACATGGCAGGTGAGGAGCGTTTGTGACACGTGAGTGTTTCCAGTTCTCAATTTGAGCAGCTTCCTGAACTTCCGAAGTGCCGGCAGAGCGTACAGCCCTTTGGCACTAACTCTCCTGGAAGTCTAAGCTTGTACGTCTTGTCTAATTAATTTGCTGCTTGGTGCTATCTGAACTTACTTTGTTTTTATTTTTATGTGGCAACTTGGCTTTTATGTTGTATGAACTGTCTGTCTGAAACAAGTTAATTGTAAATTAATTCATCCTAGCGATTCTTGCAACGAGTCCCTGCCTGTCATTTTGTCATCAATCTAAACCAGGCAGTATAAATGCAGACCTTCTTAGACCCCATGTTGTAAAATGCTACTTTATCATAAAATTATTCATGTTGCATTGGTTATTTGGAATGACAGTAGTAACTGTAGATGGATATAGTTTGAAACACTGGGCTTAGGGGAAAAATCACTGACAGCTGTCGCCTGGTAGATGAAGGCAGAAAAGCTTCAAAATGGATCTAATCAATCTTCTGCAGTGAAGTTTGCACACCATACAGCTCTGTCTTGTGGACAGTCCATGCTTAGGCAATCTTTTGTACACATTCACAACTGCCACATGAATCACCACTGTGCACAGGTCCAATTTCTGATACAGCAGAAGCTGGTTTCCCAGCAAATGATAGGTATTTGCACTTAGACATCTTCTGTACTCAGGAGGGAAGAGAGGAAAAGTAGGAATACAAGGGCAAGAATGGGGTAGAAATAGCCACTTTTTTTATTCTGATACTCCTATGTTTTGAGAGAGGGAAAGGACTGTGTACAGTTCTTTCTCATCCTGACAGAGTACTGTTATATTAATTGAAATTATTGATAAAAATAGTACAGTATTTACAGTCCAACTGACTAAAAAGAGTAAATAAAGGACGACTAGAGGTTGTCATCACCTCAAAGACAAAAAGGTTATCAGGTGAATTCTTCTGCACTGTAGAGACATTTCAAGTCAATAGTACGACCTGGCATAAAAATAAGTGTTTGGGTGTTCACATGAAGGCATTCCTCAGGGGTGAAACAGATATTCAGTGTTCAAAACCATGCAGCGTGTCGGGGACTGCAGCTGTGCAGTCTAACAGTCCCTGTGGATTTACAGATACATATTGATACTGTACTCTAGAAGGGATTACTGATGGCATTATAAAGGCAAGTGTGTGGTTCGTAATTCATTAGAAGCGGGCAGAAAGCCATTACACAACATCGGCCAAGGGACTCTCACCCAGACATGAAGATACAAGGAAATATATGAAGATATAAGATACAAGGAAAGTTCTTAAGTTGTTTACCTTGCAGATGCTAGCTGAATCACTAGCATGAGGGGAAAGCAGCTCCACTGCAAGCATTACCTGCTTATGCTTTGACCAAAGTCAAAGTACGGTCGTAGAGACAAAAAAAACCCCAAAACATTTAGGGCACAGGGAAGTTACTGCACAACCACAAAGAATTACTATTTTGCGAGAGAACTTTTATTAATCCTCAAAAAATACTGAAGAAACTGAATTTCATTTTAAAATTCATCAAGGAAAGAAATGGATGCAGTGTAGATTGCTAAAAAAATGATGTGAAATTTGCATCTTCATTCCCCTCAGGAATACAGTGGCAGGGCACAACAGAAGAGAACTGCAAATCCAGAACTCCATAGGTGTCTGCGCAGGCTATAGGATGCATGTCAACATGCAGTTTCCTACCCTTGCCCTTCTCTCCTGACGTCCCAACACACCTCCAGGGACTTGCTACCAAACCTAAGTCCATGCTGTGGTCCATTGCTGACGTTTTCCATTTTTCCATATACAAGCAACTTGGGTTATACTGAATGCTGCACAGAAGGAAGATCAAGGATCTCTTTTAAAAATATTGCCATGCAAACAGTATAGGTGCATACAGTAGTACTGAAATGGAGATGTATCACTGTAGGATTAACTGCCTACAGTTAATGTTCTGTGCTCATGTCCCAGTGCAATGGTAAGGAGGCTCCCTTTGGTTTAGTGAACAACCTTTCACAGTGATTTTCACAAGAATTTGATCATGAGGCTGAGTATGAACAGAGTTGGTGGCTTGAAAGGTTAGGGATCATCAATTTAACTTGTGGCTGTTCAGAGGAAGCACATCCTTGACTTTAAGCACAGAAACTTCTTATTCTAGACAGCAAAATACAAGGCCAAATTCAAATTACTGCAGGTGGAGACAGGTCCTGCTGATTTCATCAGGCTCAGCTCAAAGACTCTACCTGGCCAACCTCCCCAGATTGTTTGAAACACACTTGCACATGGGAATCACATTAGTTCAGTTCATTAAACATTGGTTATTTATTTTGAGAAACTTTTATTCTCCAATGCTAAACTGGATTAAGAAAGCAGTCGTTTCCTAGTTGCTTCTTGCCTGGCAACCAACACACCATATGAATGAGTTCTGGTATTTCCAAAGTTCTTCTTCAGTTTTTAATTGAGATGAGTTCCAGAGTTTTACACAGACTTGCTTACCCTAGGGGAAGAAAAGTGAGAGAGAAGGCAGAAAGCAAAAAAGTGACACTGATTCTGAAGTAGGCACTGTGTTATTTAGTATGGATCTGTTTTCAAATCTTCTGTATTAAATGTTGTTGTTTTACTTCTGGCCTGTTCCTAGTGCCAGAATTTTGGATCACTCAAGAAAAAAAAGTTAGATGCGATTCTCCTAACGTGAAGGTAGTTCAAGAAGGCAGATGCTTGATTTGCATTAGCATTCCAGGAGCTACTTCAGTCATAGAGATTAATATATGACTGTAAATCACTGGGCCAGCGGATTTTGGACTTGGGGTCCAGAGCTCATCCACTATTCCCTAGGCACCTCGGCTAGGGCTTGAGCAACCACCTTTATTTATTATACTTTTTTTAATTTTTACTATAGTCATGAGATCTTCAGTACATCTCATCTTCCTTAGGGCTCCCTGAGCAAAATGCCAGTCTATTCACGGCACTGCAAAACGTGGCATATTTTGACTGAATCTCAGAGAACCACTGCTGGAAGTCACAAACAGAAAAACTGAAGCGGCGTGGCAGCCAGCACTCAAAACCAAAAGAGAACACCAACCTCCCCTCCCATCCAAGGAAAAATACTATTTTAAACATTGAATTTATGATCAAGTGCCTCTTTCATGGTGAATTGTCAGCAGATGCCTTTGTTCCTAACTACACAACTGCCTGGTTAGACATCTCTGCCTTATTGCAACCAAAAAAATAAACCACAGGGAGAACAGAACTTGAAAGCTGCAGAGCCCAAGCCAAAGGTGGGACCTCGATCAATGTGGAAACCAGCAGTCTGTTCCAACATCAGCACTGAGCATCAGCATTTATACACTCCAGAAACACTCAAGTTTCCAGCTTGCCTTCAGGTGCTATACTATCTAAAACATCCAGGAAGCAATGGCATTAACCATGGCAACAAAATCTTTAAACCCTGGCTCAAGTTTAACTGGATGAAGAAAAATAGTTCTGCCTTTTAACAGAAGCCATTGATCTAACATAAGGTGTGAATTAACAGAAACAGCTTACATTGAAAATAGAACAGATGTAATATTGGCTATGTCTCCCAGGTATCTTGTCTTCCAAGAAATTAATTCCTATCTAGGTGGCTCTTCAGCCAATTAAATTTAATTTACAACCTCGCATTAAACACCAAAAAACCCCCGAAACACCTCTTCACACTCCAGCTATGAAATTGTCTTGTGGCATTTCATGTGCAGTTGAGCCCAGTATGACCTTGTGGGAATAATGACTAAGTAAAATAACTGTATGCATGTAAGCACTGTTCAGTTATGCTACACTGGAGACAGTAATGCCAGATAAATCCCCATTTAGTGACAGAATTCAAAACAACACTGCCTTTTCATCTATTAGCACAGGATCATTATCTACTGAGAGAAATAATTAGTGCCAGTCTGGTCAAAACCTGAGCTCATCTGATAAAGTCAACCTAAAGTTGTCACTAGAAAGTGGTTTTCTCTCAAGTCCATCTTACAAAATGTCATACATGTGAAAATAAAGCCGTTATAAAGCAGAGCTGAAGAACAAGAGAGCCAGGAGGCAAACCTCCTTGTATTATTTTCCCTTTAAGCTGCTGCTTTATTGGATTCTTTTAACATAGACTGCATGGACCCTGACCAAGGAAACAAACCTTAGGCCAGTCAGTGCACAGTAGTCCATGTCCTTGCCACCTGCAGCACTCAGTTCATAATTTAACTTTTATTTGATGGCTGAGTTTTGACACCACCCTCAAATGGCAATTTGTAATAGCATGGTAGTAAGGGCACATGTCACATGCAGGGGCCACGGCCCACTTGAACATCTGTGTGTAGGAGAAATCCACCCTCAGAACTCAACGCAATTTTCTCAACAGAGGAGCAAGCCTTGAAACAAGAGGAATGATGAGAAATTAATGTATGGATAAGTATGGCTATGGGAGCCACACTGACACCGCAAAGATAAACAGCGGAAAATCTGCATCTCTTCTCAGAATGGGATTCTTTCTGTGCACTAAAATCTAGGACACTAATTTTTGGTGTTTACTTCATTTTCTTCTTTATGCATGGGCAGCTCAGATCTCAAATACATTTAAAATGAAAGAGCAGCTCCACACAGCATTTCTACTAAAAAGGGGTAAGAATTACATTAACTCGTAGAGAGTTATGCTCAATTTTAAACTGATAGAATTTTATTACTGGCTTTAGAATTATATGTTCTTGGAGTTTTCCAGAACTGATGTCAAAACTGTTACTACTTGTGTCATAAAAGGACATCTAAAACCACTCTGAACTGATGAAGAAAGGATTTCTTTGGTAGGCTTGGCAATCAGACAAAAAGAGTTAGTTACAAATGTAATTTTTCTCTACAAGTCTATCAGCGGAGTTGTTGAGTCATAATTAAAGAAGCATACATATGACTGAGCATTGCTGAAGGAAAATGGGAGAGGTCTATAAGTAATGGCAGATTAGAGATTCATGGGAGCTTCTTCAGAGAGGGTGTTTGTTCAAACCAGTGATTTCTCAGTTTGCAGTCTCCCTTCAAGGAACCTGATGCACGTTAGCAGACAAAAGAATTGCAGAGAGGTGTGTACACTGAATAAATCCTTTGAGCCGTGCTGTGCCACAGTGAGACCAGCTGAGACTGCCTGGCAGACCACTGGTGTTAAAAGTAATTTCCAAGGCAGAGCATTATTGCTCTGGACTTGTCTTTCCTCAACAAGGATGTTAAAAATCTCCAGGCTAAAGCTATCTAAATATCACAGTTGTAACATATTTTAACTTTTTTTTCTGACTCTCACCTTGAAGTGTAGAATGGTTTGTACAGTATAAATTTCATACACTTTATTTTACTTATAATTGAGTTTTATTTCTTAATTAAAAGTAAAAAGGAAGAATAATCCAAGATTTTAGCAATACCTGACTTTTCAGGCAAGAAAGCCTATGTTACCTACATGATGGGAAATAGATTAAGCATGTTGAAAATATGGTGCAATTAAAAAAATCTTAAAGATTGTATCTTAAAAGGGCAAAACAAAACAATTCAATGTAGGATGTACAAACCTACCAAATACTGTCTATCCACATAATCAAATTGACACATTTTTAAAAAGAACATGGGAGATTTCTAGGCATAAGTATAACCGCACAAAAATTTAAGGCCTAAAGGTTTTTCTCAACCTTCTTCCCTGTCTCCCTCTCTCCAAGGATTTGCTGTGAGTCTTCAAGTGATCCTGTCGCATCCCAAAGCCGTATTCAAGCGTCGTGGTTCTCAACCAGGAATGCAAGAATCTGATTTTCTGAAACAGATAACAACAGTAGAGGAACTGGAGCCGAAAGCAAACAACTGCACAAAGGTACAGATCGCCACGCTTAGTGAAAAGCTTCCATGTCATCTCTGTAGATGACTTCACTGACACACATGGTATTTTCTAGGTTCTTGTGTGGCACACCCGAACAGAGAAAGTGAATCTAGCTAACGAGCCAAAGTACCACCTGGACACAGTCAATATTGAGGTATGACGTGGGGGGACAGTCCCCACGGCAAGAGCAGGACAACGGATGCACCAGCGCGTGTTCCGCTTCAGACAGCTAAAATCATCTGCTTCTGCCTAGACCTGACAGACCTCTGTGGAAACAAAAGGAAGCTTTCAGAGACTCTAATAAGCAAATGAAGTTGGTGTGCTTTGTTCTAACTTGTCTGCATGCATTTCTGAACTCTCAGCTTAATAAACTGACACTTACCTTTGTTTTAACGCTGTTTCCACATAGAGAAACGTGGCTGCAATGGAGTATTTTCAAAATCATTATTTATGTATATACTTTTTGTATTTATCCAGCTTAATGGTGTAATTATAAACTGATTTTAACTCACGAACTGTTGGTCTAAATACCCGTATAAATGGATCCTCCAAACTGAACATGTTTTACTTCGTTGAAAGCAGCGGTCAAATAGGTCATACAATAATGAAATAAAAACCCCACAATTGTTTACAGATTTATCCTTTTAATATAGGGAAATAACATTTTATCATTACGAGGCACCATAAAATGTAAACACAATCACTGTCATAAACCTGGATCTCTCTGCAAGACAAAATATATCTGTTCACACAGAGTTACCTTGAATGCATATTGTGCTGTCAGTTCTCAGCTTTAACACTGTGCGCGTGCCTCCTGAGCCAGGTCGGAGACTTTACCACAGGAAACTCAAATGCATCAAATGCTCATCTTTAAAAGAATAAACTATTGATTTGTAGAAGTACAGTAACATCCAGGTTTATCTTTCTTTCAATAACCACATTCCCTGTTATGCACACCATAACAACATCACAGTGAAATGTATGATGAAACAAAATTTGTTTGATACACTAGAAAACATTGCTCAGTGATACATTTACATTCTATTTATATATGATTAAACATTTGTTCATACAGTACCTTCTACAGGATTACTGGGTAATTTTGGGGGGTTGGGGTTCATATTTTTGGATATTACTAACATGATAGCTACATCCCTTATATGCAAACATTTGATCTAGAATTTTGAGGGAAAAAAAGATCAGTATGTGGTTAAGCAGCTTCTTAATACGGTCAATGAAATCATATGCATTGTATGAAAATGCTTCCAATGATGTATAAATATATTCTTGATCTGCTTTTCACTACATCAAATTTAAATCAATATAGACCACAACACGGTCAGTCAGTTATATTCTTAATCTGAACAGCTGGGGAAAAAGAAAAAGAATATATATGTACATGGAAGGAACAGCAAAAGTAAATGTATTTGAACAAGGAATGTTAGGTGGCTGTTCTGGGAAAGATTTCTATTGCAACTTTCATTTCCACAGTTGTGTGCTGAGAGTCTGGCCAGAGGAGCTTCCAGTCCATCCTGCAGCTGTGCTGGGGGGCTGGCCAAAGCCCATCACATTGCTGGAACTGCTGAGGTTCATTCCAGCCATTTGCTGATTCATCTGCAAAGCACACACACACAGGCCTGGTTAGCACTGGCACTGAAACACAGCATGCTGCTAGCCAAACACTCCAACCAGCCACCCTTTTACAGGTACATTTCCCTAAAAATATTTTTCATTAAATAAAAATATTGACTCCATATGAGTTTCTAAGCTTTTTCTCACACTACCAGCTTTTCTGGAGCCCTTCAACCACCAACATACATCAGCTGATGGGCTGCAGCACTTGGTGTATGTGTCACATGAGAATTGACAGCATGTGAAGGAGGTGGCCAGTGTGGCTGGTTGGTAAAAGTTTGCTTTCCCAGTTTCAAAGCAAACGAACAAAATTGTAGCAACTGTGATAAAGAAACACCAAAGTCAGTAATATAGTCTTGTCTGCACTTGCAGGTCCAGATTTATTTTTTTTTTTTAGCAACATTTTTTTTGAGACTTCATAATCTTGACTACACCAGTTTTTACAGAAATTGTCCACTTAGGTGACAATCAACAAAGAAGGAGGTGGATTTATAAACCTGAGTATTATCTAACTATCCTTGCTAAAGAATCTACTCAAGATACTGTAATTCCTTAAAAAATGAGTAAAAAAATTCATATGAAATTAAATTCACATGAAATTAACATCTAGTTAAAGATGGGAAAGGATTCAAAATTGAGCACATTCACTTCAGGGCTGTTGCAAAACTATTCGTAGTCTTTACAAATATCTAGTCACTGTAATTTTAAGTGCTCAATGTCAAAATGAGTCTAAGAGCAAAGGAGCATTTTGAGCAATTAATAATCAGAGCCAATGAATAGAGATGTTGTAAAGTAACATTTGATTCAACCTAAAGACAGCATTAGGTAGAAGTCAGAATTTATTTAAACATGAGTGAACAATACCGGGCTGCAAAATGAAACTGAAACACTGGGAAAAAAATTGAGTAAATTGCAAACTAGCATTTCAGGGTAAAATTAGGTTCTGTGTTCTTTCACATAGAATTGTGTAGCTGCAGAAAACAAGCAACCACTGAACCGGAAATATAAAAAAAGCTGATGAAAACATCCTTTACCCAGTGGTTCATCTCTTCTGGAGGAGAATTCTTAAGCACCAGACTATATAAAACATATTAGTCTGGTAAAGCAAGCTCTCCCCCTTTCAACTAGAGTCTGAGTTTAGATAAGAGTTCTGCAGACTGTGGAATGTCATCATCCTGACAACATCTGATGTGCAAGGGGTACAGGAGCATGTGAAGAACTTGTTCTAGGAGCCAAATTTTAACATGTAATTGATAAGAAGCAAGATTTTAGTTTCAAAGCTGATATGAGTCTTTTTAAAGCTAGCTTCCTAGGAAAAGACGGCCACCAGTATATCCACACTTTTTTTGATCTGACATTTTGAAATTCTCACCTTTAAGAATAACTTTACAAAGCAGAATGACAGCCTGTATTTTCAAACAGGGGCTGTTTTATCCATAAAGGCAATGCTGTTTACCTTCATAAATGTTCACACCGTAAGATGGAGCAGAACAGTAAAAATGCCTGTCATCCAATTTAAGTCAGTCACTAAGGTTCTCTTCCTGCATTACTAAGTAAGCAGCATGGAATTATTATATTGTTATCATAACGCCAACAATAGTATGAAAAAATAGTTGCTATCATCCATGCTGAACTCCAAGGGAATAATTTAGGTCTGATCCTCTGCCTCACCCTGCCCCAATAAACACTCAAATATCTGATTTCAAGATGTTTCCTTGGAAAATGTACAAATAGAGTACTACATGTACATTAACCCTTCTAGAGAACCTTTTAAACATGTTTAAAAAATAGGATGGAAATGCTACAGATAAGTAACAGATGCACCTAAGCAAATGACCTACAGGAAAATGTTAAGAGCACAAAGCACTTCACATTCCACCAAAATTTATCCTGAAATCTGCGAATGAAAGTATTCATTGTTAATGGCTATCCTCAAACAGGTAAATTCTGCTTTTAGTTATAAGGCTGTGTTTACATTTCAAAACTTTGTAACTCTAGCCGAGCTCAGCTTTTTACCTGGCTGGCTCTGATGACAGGATGAGAAGAGCTATGGGAGCAGAGAACTGAGTTTGGTCTACCTTGGCAAAATTATTCTCTACTTTCATAGTAGTTATCTTTCACTGAACGATTCACTGGTTTGTTAACATGTGCCTCTCAGCAGTTCACAGTCCAGCAGTCTTTAACTTGGCTACACTGGACCTTCCTCCTACAGCCACACATTTTACACCTGAAAAGCATCATCCTTCCTAAAGCACTCTTGTATAGGAATGGCCAGTCTTTACCTGAGAGATGTTCCATTGAGCTTGTTGGTTTTGTTGCAATCCATATTTATTTTGTGGTGGCGTGACCATCTGTCCCACCATTCCACCTTGAGGTCCAACGACAGTTTGAGGAAGTCCCATCACACCAGTTGGTGCAGTACCAGTAAATCCATTGGGCATTCCCACTCCTACCATCACGCCTGTGCTTTGTCCCATGACTGGCACTGATTGTCCCATCATGTTTCCCATCATCCCAGTTGCTGCTGGCACAGGAACTCCCATGGCTGGAAAGCCTTGAAAGTGAGTTGATGGTTGTGTAGTAAATGGCATAGAAGACGACCCCATGAACATACCTGTACCAGAGAAGGGAAGATTTCAGCAGAAGTGTCTTGTGATTTTCCTCCCCCATCCCATAAGTCAGAATTGCACCGAAATAATTGTAGGGATAACTGTCCATCTGTATGTCAGTGCTGCCAATTTAGCTTCTGGTAAAAGCAAAAAATTGCTTTAAAACTCTCAAAGGAAAGGGACTCACCATGAGATTAACTGCCAAGAAACATTTGGCATCCCTGTGGTGAACCAGAATCTTTCAATTGCTGTATTGGAGGTCTTTGTGTTCACACAAACACACAGCTAAACCAAAGCTCTGACAGTTTTGTAGGGATCCTTACAGCCTGCTGGCTGCACACTGGAGACTCAGACCCTCACTGATGAATTGCATGGCAGAAGCAGACTTCACAAAACTTACAGTAATTTGTACACTTGATAATTTAAACAGCTATAAATAAATTAAAATCACATGTATGTTTTTCTTTAGCATCCATATTACATTTCAGTAATTTTTCTGTTTTATAAAAGATGAAAACAAAAACCTTAATTTGAATATAGTTAGCAGGTATCCAGCCTTTCCTTTACACTTGTAGAAGATAACTTTTCTCGATAAAGATTAAAATAGGATTGCACAGAAACCTTCACAACATTATTTACCTGGAGCATTTTGCTGCTGCATTGTTCCTGTGCCATACAGTGATAAAATGGAGTCTTTGGAGAGTTGTTTCTTCGCTGACTCTTCGGATTTTGTTGTTTGCTCAGTAAATAGATCAAGATCCCCGGCTGCTCCAGACAAGGTGGCAGCTGCTGGTTTAGTGGAAGTGCTCTGGGAAATAAAAGACAAGACAGACTACTGAAAGAAACCAGCAAGAGATGATGTTACTTATATACTGTACAGCCTTGCCCCTCAACTTAATAAAACCTCATTAATTTAAAGAAACTAAATTTAAGTGAATGAGAATTTAAAAATATGTGGTATGACTAAAGACAGAAAAAAGCAGTACAGGCAATATGAAAAGACCATCAGACCAGATGGAGATTACAAACCAAAGAAAACTAAATCCTTAACCAGCTTCAGGGCATACACATACAGATTATTCACTCCTGTTGCTTCTACATTTTTCATCAGTGAGAAGCATAAATCAAGAGTTTGAGTTAGATTATGAAAAATAATTAGGAAATCAATAAGGAGATTAAAATTCACATCTCATTAATCCTCTCATAGGCAGAATAGATTAGAGAAGAGCTAAAACAAAAGATTAAGTGCTTTGTAATGTATCTTCATAGAAAAGGCAAAATTTTGGTTATCTACTTCAAGTGATAAAATTTCTAAAATACATTGTTTATAATTGGCTTAGAGTTCTTTAAGCATGTTTCATTTATTGAGAAAGTATAATTATCTAAAACTTACTGCAATCTACAACTGAAAAATTAAAATACAGGCAGGCTGGCAGGCTTTGCACTGCTCTTGCAATAGAATGTTTTGTAAACAAATTACATGCAGGTGTCTCCCAGCGCTGTTGTGTTGCTGCTCATACCATACTCATAACCCAGCTCCATATGGGGGCTTTCCCAGGGAACAGGCAATACAGGTTCCTGCTATATTCCTTAAAATACACAACTCATCCTGTTCCCAGTGGGAACTTTTAATGCAAATCAAGTGCATGCACAGTGAAAAAGAGCCAGGACTGGAAATCATACTTAAACTATGGCCTTATTTTAGTCCAGCTAAATGATCCCCAACTGCTTAGCATATACCTACTGCACCCACAGCTTGTGTGAGTTTCATCTCTTTTCCACACTAAAGGAAAATCTTCCTTGGAATACCACTGTCGATGAACTCAATGTGTAACCAGGTCTGTTTATTGAGATCCCATACCCAAGTTTATCCGGCAGACAAGAGGACACTACAAAATACACAGATATGGAACCCCTCTATAATCTTCCTCAAAGCAGCTCTGATCTGCTGCTTTTGCTGGTGTGCTGCTGACTAAAAGTCCACTATGGTCACACTGGATTTGTTACAAACACCACAATACAAATGTTCAATATGCAGTTTCAAAATACACATTAAGTGTGTGACTTCTGAAGTGCTAAAACCTCTAGCATAAGGTAAGGCCACAGACTAAGGAAAAAAATAATCAAAAAAACACAGAACAATTCTGTTACCAGCTAAATTTGCCAGAAACCAGGAAGAGAAAGGAGTGCAGATTGACATACTTGATGGTGAAGTTTCCAAAACTGCTGTACAAAGGGAAGAGAAAAAACCCAAAAAAAGGGAACTTTCAGGAAAGTGAAAAACCTGCATTTATACTACAGCCAATTTGGGCCAAAGTCAATTGGACTTAGTGGGCAACCAAGAGTTGGCTGACAGCACTACCGAGGGAAAGCAAACAGAAAAAGACCTGTGAAATCTCTCTGGCCACTGTACAATTAAATTATCAATTTCTTTCTGTACATACTAAAAAAGCTTCTTCCTCTTCCTCCTCACAATAATTTCTGACTGCAAAGCAAATAAATTTTTATTTAAGTGGGTAGTAGGAAGCTCTCTCTATTTGAGACAACTCTTTATCAGCGTGACATAACCAATCTTTAAAAATACCAGAATCAGATTTAACAATACATTCAGGTGAAAGCCCATCCTGCACAGCAGTAGTTCTTTTCTTGTGCCTACACCCAGGAAGGCCCATACCTGAATTGTTCCCTGCTGACACGGATCTCCCATGGTGCCTGCCTAGGACAGCCCCTGTGCCACAGCTGTGCTCAGCAGGCTGCAGGGAGGAGGACACAGGAGCAGTGCAAGTGGGTGATCTGAGGGGGTTTCCCCTCTGCTGCCTGCAGGCAGCAAGGAAGGCATTTGCTTTTCTCTGGAAGGCAGAGCTGGAAACCTAGAGCTCTGATCATGTTTACAGCCTAAGATTAAACATTCATGTAATGTCTCTTCATTCAGTTTGGTTTTGGAAGATCCTTGAAGGAGCCAAAGCACTGGACAAGCAGTCCCTGAAGTGTTCATCAGCTGAATAAATGGAAGGTAATGCAAAATACATGGCAAGAAAACAGCACGTGGCATCCAAGTTAAAAAACAACCAACATTGACATAATTTTTGTATCTAATCAAATCTAGTATTGTCATGCTACCCAAGACCTCTGTAAAAACACACCTGGCATTCATATAATCATCTTCCTACAGACAGTACTCTCAGACAGTCATTATGCTAAACCTAAATGCTCATCAGGTGCTTAAGGATCATACTGATAAGCAGTTTCATGATATTAGTGCAGCAGAATTTTTCTTACAAATTGAAAGAGAGGTGGCAATAGAGGAAATGACAGTGGGAAGTGGACAGTGGGACACACGGAGTTGAGAGAAGGACTGCAGGAGAGAAAAAAGCACATGTGCACTTTACTGCTACCTGCACATCTCCGGCTCTGGCTGGTATCTACAGGGATGGCCTGTAGAAAAGCCAGGCCTCTACTGTTTTCCGTTTGGATGGTGATAAATAATGGCCTCACAAAACATTCTCAATTTCTCCCTCCTGACTGGAAGAGCTACCTGCATAGGGAAAATACAGCCTAGCACATAATTATTCTTATGTAAGCATGGTACTAAGTGCATTATTAAGGTCTTAAATTCAGTATACAATGCTTACTCTTTTTATCTTTGCACTGTAAATGGACTTGATGCTTATTTCAACTCTTCCTGGTTTTGATTTTGCATATTTTGATTTTAGATATCTACCCAGTTCCATTAAAAATAATCAACGTTATTTCCCGATAATAACTGATGAGGAAATGAGCACTCAACTATATTTAGTTCACAAAGAAAACCACTAAGAAATCTCATTTGTTCTCTTGCTTTTAGGAATTATCAGCAACATCTGAAAAAGTCAGATTGAGATTTCTATCACTTTGTCAGATCATATCCAAAAACTTAATTAACCTTACAATAAGATTAAAAATTCAAGTTTATTTTTTTATGCATGTCCAGTACTCACAACAAGCAATACAGCGTTTCCTCTGCAATCATCCTTGTCTAGGCTTGAAAATAGTTATCTTCCCTGCAGTCCCTAACCCCTTCTTCAGATTTCCCTTCTCTAGAACTCCAAATAAATTTCTGTTCAGCTGACTCTGTTCAGCTGACTCCTTCTGATTCTGGAGTATGATTGCCAGCTCTTCTACTGTGCTCCACCTAAGGCACTTCAAATATCAAAGAGAGTATAATCAAGGGTTCATAAATGGTCTGGTTTGGAAAGCACCTTAAGAATCATCAAGTTCCAACCCCCTGACATGGGCAGGTCACCTTTCACCAGATCAGGTTGCTCAGAGTCCTGTCCAATCTGGCCTTGAACACTGCCAAGGATGGGGGCATCCACTGTGGGAACCAAATTAGCTGGGATACATCATAGCTTGGCCCGGGTTTCCTACATGGAGACCATAAACCTGAGGCCCTGGGAGGCGGGGTGCTGGGGGGATGCTGGTGGAGTCACCCCGGGGTAGGTCATGTTTGTAGTTCTACCTCTGCGTTGGTTTAAGACCTTTGACATACATGGTCAAGTCCTTGTCCTGAGTACGGGATTGGATACTTGCCCTTGGGTAACCCTATGTGTATTGTTAGGTTAGCCACGCCCCCGGGTCTTTGGAAGGAGCCCCTCGGATCACGCGATCCCTGTCCTTGGCTACTCCATCGTTCCCATCCCAATTTATTTTAGCCATTCTCAGCCCGACCGAACCGGATCTGAGATCGCAGTACCCCACTGCGATAATCCACAACTTCTCTGGGCAACCTGTTTCAGTGTCTCACCACCCAAACAGTAAAGAACTTATTCCTAATATTTAATCTAAACCTACCCTTCTTCAGTTGGAAACCATTTTCTATTGTCCTGTCACTAGACACCCTGAAAAAGAGTCCCTCCCCATCTTTCCTGTAGTCCACCTTCAAATACTGAAAGGTCACTATAAGGTGTCTCCAGAGCCTTCTCTCTTCTCCAAGTTGAACAACCCCAGCTGTCTTGGCCGCACTTCACAGGATCAGTGCTCCATCCCTCTGAGCATCTTTGTGGCCCCCTCTGGACCTGCTCCAACAGCTCTGTGTCCTTCCTATGTTGGGAGGCCCAGAGCTGGATGCAGCACTGCAGGTGGGGGTCTCATTCTCGTGAGAGTGGAGCGGAGGCAAGGATCACCTCCCTTGACCTGCTGGTCGCACTTCTCCTGATGCAGCCCAGGATACTGTTGGGTTTCCAGGCTGAAAGTGCACATTGCCAGCTCATATTTAGATCTGCATCCACCAGCACCCCCAAGTGCTTCTGTGCAGGCCTGCTCTCAACTTATTGCCCAGCCTGTGGTCACTTTTGGAATTGCTCTAACTCCATTTGAAGGAATGAAACTTTTGCTTTCACATACCTGAAAATAGAGACAGGGGTAAATAAACACAAGCAGAAGCTACAAGCATTTCAACTGATCGTACACTAAACAGCTCTCCAGTAAGACCTTGCTTAAATAATACTCATGATAAAGCAAACTTCTGAAACAATTCATTTTTACATAAAATCTGAGGACTTTGACACATTAACATCACCAAAATTCATTAGTAAGTTGAAGCTTGTCTGCCAACCTATGCTAGGTACACACACCCGACCTCAGGGAAAAATGAGTATTTATGAATAACACTTTACCTAAAATAGGCCACCAAAGTTTTTCAGATATGAATCAGGAAAAACATCCACACATCTCTATGAAAATACACTTTTGTAGCCACTGAACTGATTCTCAGCTCCCAATACAGTACAATTCAAATCAGGCCCATGCAGACACACACACACACAAAATCCAAAAAGGTTTAAGCTGACTGGATTTCAGTATCCTCCTTGGAGAAAGATATATTAAATATTTCACTGAATTATTACTTCTGAACCTTAAAGTTCTCCCCTTCTCTTCCTTCCTATAAATTTCACTGAAAAATGAAGATCACACTTTCACTGGAAGGCATATCATACAAAATTTGAAATTAACATCTGGCTAAAACAATTTAGGAATGTTTTTTTAAGTACGGGTAAAAATGATAAAACCTTGCTCAGTTCCTATACAATGTTTGGCAACAAACCCTACTCTAATACCTATAATTTAGCTATGCCCACTTCACATGAAAAAACATCATTAAACACATGAAATGTTCTTCTTTCCTTTCTGTGCCCATGAATAATGCATAATTTACAGCACATGCCTTTTATATAGTTCTTCTGTAGGAGCTGCTTAAGGTAACTCTTCTTAACCCCCCCGAGTTTGCTAATCAAAAATTCTAAAAATTTTATAGAAAATTCTATAAAAAAAATTACTCTGTCACATATTGTTCTTTACAAATTCAACAGTTTGCATTAGCATCCAGCTATATAGAACAGTGGGAAGAAACGTTTTAAATGTTTTTGAAAACTGTGATAAAGACACATATCTGAAAGCAGAGTCAAAGTACTCATGATCATCAATGCTCAAGTCACATTTGAAAAAGGAGAAACAGATGCTTTTGTTTTCACTTGAAAAACATGTCTTGGCTATGACAATCAACATAAATCCTAAGTTTTGCAGACATGATGTTTCAGTCTCATAACAAAACATTAAAACAAACATCTCTGTGCTCCACAATGCCATAAAACAGGGTGCATTTAGCATTAAATGCTGCCTTTCAGGTTAAAATGGAGAAGAAAAGCAATCTTGTGAAAACTCAAGGGTCATACAGATCAGCTTGAGGAGCACCAATAAATTCTCTTCTTTTTCAGACGAAAAGCTCTCAAATCCCACTGTGGCACCTCAGACACATCTACAACGCAGAACATAATAGTAAATATCTCAGTGAGAAAGCAAGCCACCCTATTCCACACTTGATAACCTTCTTCTACTTCATTTTTTTAAATTTCAGTACATTCTGTTAATAGATACTCAAACAAGTTGTTCAAGTTAAGGTTTGGCCATGGACTTGTACTTTAAATTTTTTCAATTTCAAGCACAGGAACTGAATGTTAGGATTACTCAACTGCTGATCTGAGTTCATGCCCACTTCACCAATTACAGCCTCACACAAAATAATTTCACATTATAATCACACCTCTTATTTACTTCAAGAAATTTAAAACAGACCAAGTCCTAAAACCCCTCCATTCTAAGGCATCCTTTACTCTCCTAATTCTTCTCTGAATCCCATACAACTTTCATCCATGTTGCAAGGTGAAAGATCTTACTCATAGCACTGCCAAATGAGAGGCAACTTCTGCCCAGCCTCGGATCCCAGCCTAGACACCACCATCCTGAAACAGCATGTGCAAGGTCTCGATTATCCTGAAGAATAACAGAATAGTATTCTCTTTGCCCCACTTTAGCAAGCAACCCAAGTAATCACCAGAAACCAGGTTCATCAGGTTCATCAGAAACCTCTCTTCTGTTACCTACTGTGTTCCTGTCTCTTATCTGTACAGATTATCTGATTATATTACATTTTCTTTGAGCTTACTGATTAAAAATGGAAGATAACCAAGAATTAAATCTTGCAATACACCCTAAGGATCATGAGTTTGATAAAAGAATGCTTGCTGAGAGTTCTGTTTGTTCCTCCTGATTACAGCACTCAAAAGAAAGAAAAATGTCACTACAAATCTGGACAGGTTTGTTTACAGCAAGTGAATATATTCATGCTTTCTAGTATATAAACAAGGTGATACTCACCAGATATTGAGAATAGTATTGTCCTTTCTACCCCTTTTTAATCAATTTAGTAAGTACCATACTTGGTCTAGAAACAAAGATGAACACGACTCCAAAATACTCCTCTCACAACAGGTCCAGTGACCTAATCTTTACCACAGAAATGAATTTAAAATGTTATATATACATATAATTCAATATGCTTTAGCAGCTACTCCGCTATTTAACCCATCACTAGTCATCATCACGTAGGATGTCACCCTTCACTTTGCTTTTTTTCACTCTTAAATATTTAGCCTTCTTTTGGAGTTCCTGCATTCTACAGCTAAATAATTCTTTAACCAGCAGGTCACATCACATGTCCATGGAATAGAAACAAAAGAAGGCTTTTCTCCTCTTTCTCAGACTGCTCTTTTCTCCTGGGTTCACAGCAACTACATACAGAAGTCATCATTTCCAGCTTCAGAACGGCTGGAAAGGGGGAAAATCAAAATTCAGTGCTACCCACTATGTACAATACTACCACTGGCCTGTTTATTTTGACGCCAAGTGAAAACTTCATGATTCTAGATTTGTATTTTCTCAATCTACACCCAAATGTAATAAATTAAAAACTCAGGGAAGCTAGAAATGGGTTACTGCTTTTCATATCTATCTCTACAGGGATCAGTTTTGACATAGGGCATTAGAATAGCAGACAACAAGCACTCAAATACGGCTGTTACTGATACTTTGACCAGAGACTTCCACAAGAGATAACAATATATTCACCAACAATTTCCTTTGCAATTTTAGCTAACACATCCAAATCTAAATGCAAATACGTTATTTCCCTCACTGTTTATGGGTAGCTTAACGCATGGTGGGAGGTTTGCTCTATCTGTAGCACTATGTTTAAAAAGAAATGTGGTTTCAATCTCTGAAACCCTGTCTAGCATGTTGCACAAAGTCAGCCCTCAGCAGCAAGCAGGGAAAGGGAGAGTAAAGGATAACAAAATCTACTGAATAATATGTATATGTTTGAGGCACTCAGAACTCCCTTTCATCATTATCCCTTCCATTGTACATACTATGAAAACTAAAGGATGAAGAGAAACAAATACAGATCACATGTCCCAATGTGTAAAGTCAAGAATACACACAATTCTTTCTGGTTCAGCAGAGTGGGACAGAAAGACCTGCATAAAAATAAGCTTCTAAATGACCTTAAGATGCCCCAGATGGGTAAGTTAGCCCAGCACTACTCCAAAACCTCCCTCTCAGAAGCCAGTCTGGGTTAAGGAAGCCTGCACATGTTCCTCACCAACACCTTGCTCTTTGAGTCGGACAGCTACTTTAGGAGAGCTGCAGCTTCAAGCAGTTTCTTTATGTCCCAAAGCTGCCTTTCCAGGCTACAACAAGCATTGCTTCCAAACAATCATGGCTATAAGAAAGAGCAGGCCAGGTGCAGGAGTTATGCTACTCTCCCTTGAGGAAAGCAAGACATACAAATTCTAAGATGAGACAAGAGACAGATCAGCCCAGGTAACAATATTAACTTTTCCTGATATCTGTTCTTGATTTTGAGTATGAAACCTCAGACCCCAAATTTTCAGCAGGTCTAAGAGAGAAGCATCTGCTGCAGCATTTCCTAAATAGCAGCATCACAAAGCAATAAGAGGTCTTAAAAAGGATGACTTTATGCCAAATAACCTGAGAACATAAAGTTATATTCAGAAATACCTATTAAAAAAAGAACAAGAGAAAAGAATCTAAATGAAAAGAAAACATTACTACCATCACCAGGGTAAGACAGAATCCAATTCAGCTGGATAACCAGAAGGAAAGACCACACCATCTACTTCTATATCCTAGCAGTGCAGAAGCTTGAAGAGGTGAGAAAAATATCAGTGTTATAGTTTAAGCATCTCCAGTCATGAGGTGCTTAAGACGCGTTGAGAAGTGTGCATTCGTCCTGTGTGAAAGAAAATTCCCTGAAGGAAAATACACATGTGCATGCACATATTTATACATACATATAAATAAATACACTTATTAAATTTTACCTGGGCAGGAGGTACTGCAGCTGCTGGTAAAGGATTAGAGATCATTGGGCCAAAGATATCCAAGTCATCATTCAGTGCTGTGACAGCAGCAGTGCCTCCATTTGTAACAGATCCAGCTTCAGTTGGACCATCTAAAAAAACAACAGAATTACTTTTAAAGTGAATATTATTAATAT